>VUQK01013618.1:64038-82915 GCA_015106715.1 Bujurquina vittata | reverse complement strand
CATGAAAAAAAAAAAAGGAAAAAAAAAAAAAGGGGGGGGGGGGGCGGCACATTTAAGCAGCATGCAGCTAGATGAAAAGCTTCTATCCATCTTTACTTAAAAACATCCTTCTCCGTTCGAGGCGTTTGCTCATTGTTAGCCCGTTTCAAAAACCTGACTCCTGGTGAGAGAAATTACAGCTCTGCGCCCCAGAGCCACCTGGTTCAATGTGCTTTGCATGTTAACTAACATGACACACAACTAGAATACACAATTTAAGCAAACAGCAGGAAAGGCAACATTAGTTATCCTTAATGCACAGAGCATGGAGGGAAGACGGATGAGGATGGAGACAGAAACTGAGCCTCAGCTTGATCATTATTATTCTGGAATTTAGCCGTAAAGTTGTTCCTCTTTAATCTTTTTTCTCCATCCCACTCCGCTTCGCTCTCCCTCTCTTGTCTCCCTGTCCATCTGGTGGTACAAAATCTGGCCACAGCCCTTCCTGTGGAATTAGCCTCATTAGCAAATAGCCACATTAACTTTACCACAAACCTTTGGCATCCACTTCATTGTCGCGATGCCAGCACATCATGTGGGAGGTGTCTTGGTGTCTTAAACAAACTTCTATAATCTTACTTGAAATCTTAAGCTTATCTTGATTTTGAAGGCTTTTGGAGAAGAAGGAAAAAGCTACGTGTTACTAAATGCCCAGTCATTTGGATGCCATTGTCCTGAAAGAGACTTGACCTATTGTGTTATTGCTCATGCAGTGACTACACAAGGTGTTTCCAGCCACAGCCAGGAAAGTTATCTTAACCAAATGCACGCAATTAAACATAAATATCCACTTATTAACAGTAACCTATGAGTAATTAGGGGAGTTATTTAATGGAGTCACGTATTATTAGTCTTGATTCAACAAAAGCAAACAAAGATCTTAACATACAGGTATGTGCTGTTTATGGCTCAGTCACACTACAGGAAAAAGTAGGATCACTACCTCCTTGTGACTTGTAAAATCAGATGGACGGTGATTGCATTCAATTTTTCTTTTGGTATTTGGCGACTGATTGCAAGTAGTTGATGCGACCAACTGATGGTCTGTTTTTGAATTGTGAGAACATCACCGTAACAACCTGGCAGCAGCTCTGGCCCAGGACTAGTACTCAAGAGGTGTTTTTAAAGGCTTCCATGTTGCCATATGCCGGCCTTCATACAGTGCTCTGCGCGTCTGTGTGTAGGGGGTTGGGAGAGTAGGGTAGTTTACTGGACGAAGCAGTGCAGGGATAATGTGGTCTGTCAGGAAGTGTGAGGCTGAACTGATAGGTGTGAGGAAATTTGTGTCACAGAAAAAAAGAAGAAGCAGGAAAGAAAGAGTGGTGGATAGAGATGGGGAGATGTACAGGGGAGGGGAAAAAAGGGAAAGGAGGGAAAATGTGTGACAACTGTGAACACTATACCAAACCCAGTCTGACAACTATATATTCCAACTGTCAGATATGACTGGTTAATAAACCTAAATAAAGAGCAGAGACAAAATGTTCTAAAAGACTGATCCTCTCTTTACCACCAGCTTGTGAAATTACCCCCTTGGGTAAAGAAAAAAAAAATACAAGGAAAAAAGAAAAAGATCTGCGTGATTTGTTCACATCAACTTTTTTATTAAACCATTTACAGGCAATGCTTTCCTTCCTCTTGTGGATTAATTTACATGTTAAATCTGCATTTTTCAGATATTAAAAATATAGAAAATAAATATAGAAATATGTGCATGGTGAGGTTTAATTCTTACTTCTGTACCTATAATTTGCTTTAAAAAAACCCAAAAAACCCCAAAAACAAAACAGAGAACAATGCAATTAGTTATAGTTACAGCGGCACGGGCTACAGTGCAAACCGCCAGGCTAGAGTTAAACATTTATCCTTGGAAGAGGAATTTGCAGAACAAGGCAGAAATAAATGGCTGTGTAAGAAATTCACTAGGTTAATATAGTACAACTTGTGTGCACAGCCAGTAGAGGCGGGTTCAAAGGCGGGAGTTAAATGACTCATTAATGAATATGTACAGCCTCATCTGTCAAGTCCTTTTTGCTTCGGTTTACAATTTATGAGCAAGTGTGTGTGTGTGTGGGTGTGTGTGTGGGTGTGTGTATGTGTGGTAATATAAGGTCTATGTACACTTATTCCAGCTGCCCAAGAACGAATTTACCAAAAGTGTTAACAATGACATAATTACTTTAAAAAAATAAAAATGTAATAATAATAATTAAATGAACACAGGGCTGTAATATTAGATCACACACAAAACACAGCCTGGTCTACAGCAAGCCTCACATATATCCCGTCGAGGACCTGATCGATGGGGATCGCCCTGTTAACATTGCAGATGGCCATCACGTGAAAGGTATCATGTGGGAATCAATCACAGCAGCAGAGCTGAGCTTCGGAGATTCCACAGGGATAAGTTCACACAGATCTGATGGGCTGGGATTTGGCACTCCAGAGCTTTGCTTGTCACAATATTGATTTAGAAATAATTACTCAGACTGCTTAGCAATTCCTTGCATGTTTGCCAGTATCCTGCCTCAGCCTCAGCATCTTTCCCTCATGTCACTGCAGTAACCTAGCCCTTATTTCTCCGCTGATTAGATGTACCAAACATAATTTGCCAGAGAGCTGTCTGTTTTAAAATACAGCTTGAGCAGTCGGCTTCTCCTGCAGCGAAGGCTAAGAGTGCCGCTAGTAAGCAATTACCATCAAAGCTGGTTGGTTAGCATACAAAGTATGAGTGACAGCTATAAGCTCCCTACTTGCTGACTGAATCACCGTAGATACAAATAAGTGAAATACACTATCATACCTGCAGATGAGCAATTGCTTCTTACTTTCACAGAAAATTCAAACAAAGACAATTTTCTCGTGCTTGGATCAAAGAGAACTTCCAATTACAACACTATAACACTGCAACACAGGTTTCAAATAAGCTCACTTAGATTCAGTACTAGAAAAATGGCTGTAGCAGCAAATAGTCCCATGCTTTCAGTTATTGTTCTGTGTTGTACACTGCAAAGGCTAATGCACACACCACTGTTCAGGATGCCATGCGTCATTAAAGCCAAAACAATGGCATAAATATCCATTGCAAAAAGGGAAAACAAACCACATGGAGCACATGGAGCGCAACACGTAAGAAGATATTTCAACCACTGCGGTTTATGTGGCTTTTTTTCGGCATTTCTCTTCTGACGAGACAATTTGATAAAGAGCCCGTGCAGGCCATTCGCCATAATGGCTCAGCGGGGTTAAATGAGCGGGAGAGATGCTGACTTTAAGTGCTCTAATAGCAGTGGATCATATAACCCATTGCTACTGCCATGCTGTAATAGACTAATTAAAGCTCTGTGCAATACACGAGGCAGCAGCTGAGCACCTCCTCTGCTGCAGCCTCCCAATCCATTTCTCATGCTTTCTGCTGCGTTAGAGCCGAAATTAGGGGAGGACCGGTCTGTAATTCCCTTTGCACAGCTCATAAACTGGACATGATGACGAGGAAGGATGAATTTCTGAACAAAGCAAAACATAACTGCATCATAATCAGAAACAGAAGCAACTGGTCAGATTATTACCAGTTGATTTTTTTTCTTAAACAATGTTAATATTACAACTGCCATGCTGGTGTCATAAATGCAAGATTTAAATTTATGTAGCAAACAAATTAAACACATGCAAAAATTGTAATGTGCCAAAATACATCATATACCCTCACATGTGACGTATTGGTTACCTAAACTAAGAAACTATATGAATGTCTTTAAAATTAGAGAGCTCCACAGCTGATGCTCTTCACACCGCACATGCTTCCGATAATCAGTGTGGAAAGGCAGAGTCTAGACTTGCAGAAATGTTTCTGATTAGCAGGCCATTCTTCTTTCGCCCTCAGTACAAGTAACTTGAGATTAGATGCATTAAAGTGCGCAGTCAAATTTTTCCAGATGAATTTTTAAAATTCTCTTTGAACCACACACTGTGACCAAAGATTAAACAGCTTGGCACAAAATTTCACGAGTTATAAAAATTCATGTGTCACGGTTCGTCGGTTATGTCACAAAACAGTCGCCTTCTTGGGTTATGGTGCCTTTTGAAAATGCTTAATTCCCCCCACCCCAGTTATTGAGTAAGTGTGCTTGCAAAACCTCTACAGAACTAAAGCGTGGCCCAAGTTAACATAACCATGTTAATCACAGAAGGATTTGAAGCTAGTTTTCCCTTCATCTAGCCTCAAATCTGCTTATCCATAATTACACCATATTTACCGTAGGTATCCTATTAAAAACTGCTGTCTGGCTTAGCCAAGTTTGGTGAGAACAAGAGCTGTGGTTATTTAAGCTTTGCCAACTTATGTAGCAAGGCAGCTCTCGTCTGAGTCCTTTGAGCATTAGTATAACAGCATCATGTTCTCTGTAAACAGCCTCTCTTTACTTGTCTCAAAATGAGTGCCATTTACTGTATCTGATTAACAAGCCTCACAATAGAGTAGCACCACCTCTGTTGCCACAGCTACTCGATCCTGCCAAGTTAATGACCACCTCTGCGCAAACAGACAGTCCCTGAATGATCCCCAAGAAAGCTATGGGCTAATTTGCGTCACTGGGCTCATCTCTATTAACCAAATTGTCTTTGCTCGGTGGTAATAAGACATCAAATCCTGGCAGACGCTTAGCTGACCTGTTATGATCTGGAGCATGCAGATAAACCCTTACTATCCATTGAGTTTACCTCCAGTGTCATCAAAGTGAAGACCAAATTCATCTGATTTTCTGGTACTTAAAGCCAGGACCTGTTCCTGCTTTGTTTTGGGGTTCATCTATGAAGAGGTATGGGTGTAAAAGAGGCAAGTCGTAGTACAAGCACCCAAACCGATAAACCAATAACACGCCCTTGAGCTGACTAATCAAAGTCATTACTCAATTCTTGACTATGGAAAATCATTTTAACATGTCATGGTCCTTGTGTGACCCTCGAGAGGAATAAATTAACCTTTTCAAACCACAAGCTCGTGACCCTCCCCAGAGCTGACCTGCAAGACCCGCGTCAACTGATCAGATGTGAAAGTTATTGTCAAATGTAATTAAATCAAATAGGGCTATAGCCCATACTTAATTACACAATGAACCATTTGCCTAATTACATTTTCATTAAATAAGAAAAAAAAAACCTATGTACTGATAAAAAAAAATAAAGAAAATAAAATAAATAATACATTCTCACAGTTCAGTCAGAAACATTTACAATTATTCAGCATAAAACTGAAGCTGGAAATTTCACAGATCTCCATAAGATGTTGAGTATTAGTTATTTTACAATATATACAATAATGTGTAAAGGTCACTCCCATCTCCTCTGTGCATTCCGGCAATAATATGAACGAAAACATTTCTAATTTGGATTCGTCACTCCGTAAAACTCACAGCCCCTCATTTTCAGTCCAGCCTTTTGTCAGTCACCCTTTTACTGACACCAGCAAGTGGCTCAACTGAAGGGCCAGATGTATATTCTTCTTCATTAGTTTGTTCTTCAATAAATGTCCATCTGTCCATCAGGGGTGTCAAACTCCCGGCGCGCGGGCCACATCCAGCCGCGCTTAACCCTCTTATTTGGATGGGAAGGCGAAATGTCAAAAAAGTAACTTAGTAACTTAAAGGGACAAATTGTATTTTATTTTTGACATCAATTTGCGGACCAGAAGTAGGGGGCGTGGCCAGACTGACACCCCTGCTCCACACCATGCAACGATATGACAAGTTTTCATCTAATATACCAACTCTAGAATCAACATGTTTGTACAAAAAGACTTTGAAATGGGAACAAATTTGGTGTTTTTCGCAACAGGCCGCTGGTAAAGTGCCTAAAAAAACAATTTAAAAATCACCACTGGGTCATCCCTTGAGTTAGTTCCCTTTTTTAATGCACGAATGACTCATAGGTCAGTGTTAAGTGGCTTAACAACAGCAGGAACAGAAATATTCCTTTGGAAAAGGTGACGTACAAGGTCTGGACTGAAAATGAGTGAAAAAGCAGGCAATGTCCAAAGAAAAGCTTTGAGGGACCTTCAGAAAACCTGGAGAATTAATCTGTCTAATATAGTTTTACTATAGAACTCGCTGCCACCTTTCAATTCAGGATATAAAATACTCACAACAAATTACTCAAAAAATAGATTGACAGCTTCTTCCTTAATCCGCTAATCCTCATTAATTATTTTAGCAGCTTCGTTTAATTGCAGAGCAGAATGGAAGTGTCTGAGCGGAGCTATGCACCCAACTGTCAGGTAAACACTGTGGTTGGTGCCTGCGCATGGCCGCTGCTGTCACTGAGGCGGCATTAGCAGTTTTTCACAGAGGAGACGGAGGCTAATGAAGACCAGCTATTCATACAAGATAACGATAATAGCATTTTGGTGCCGTGGCTATCATTAGCTCTAAACGAGTGTCAGCGTGAGGGACTTGTTCAAGAGAAACAAATGCACGGCCATGATCTCAGTTCTTCAGAAACACTCAAAGAATCATCAAGTTCTTGTTTTTTTTTTTTAATGAAATGCTTTTAACTTTTTTTTAAAAGTTCAGTAATAGTAAAAGAAGAATGATAATTATATGCTTTATGTGAATGTGAACATTGTTTTTTGCATGCGCCCAATTTTTTTAAAAAAAAAGTGTAACTAGCTGCTTTTACTTTGATATGCAATAAAACTGATCCCTGCAGTTTTATCAGGATCATGTCACTTAGTGGTGGTACAGTAGCAGAGCTGCTGTCATTTGACTATCTGGAGGGCAAAAGTTGAGCAAAGGGGTAAGCTTGCAGGCAGTTGGAGTTTTACTGGGCGTTCCTCTGTTGTCACATTGTTATTCATTTACTCCCAGAAGGGATTTCAATTTCAAACATGAGCTGCCTTAAGAATGAGATGGAACTTCAACTGAATGTACACTGACACCCACAATAATAACGTCTGTAAGGAAACCTGCATCTCATTATGACTGACACTTTTATACTCTCAAGCCATTTGGTACCAATTAGAATCAAACTGATACTCGCATTAGCATGGTAATCACAAACAACTGTTGCACTTTGCCTAAAATGGCTTGTGACATCCCTCGTCTCTGCGCGATTAGAAGTGCAGTTAGCTTGACACCGAGCATTGTGGAGAATTATCAGGGCACGTTTAAAGTAAAACCATTAAAAGGGGCATTCATGCAAAAAATAAATAATTAAATAAATAAATAAATAAATAAATAGGCGACCCGCAGTTTAGTGCTGCTCTCAACAAGCTCAGTGAATAAAAACTGCACAATAGAGTGTGTAGTGTTTTTGTATAAATTTCTAACCACACTAAAAATTTAGAGATGTGCACACAAGAGCAAACATGTGACAAACAGTTTAAAGAAAATCAATAAAGAATGGCTATATCGCATTTATTTATTTTGTAAATATGAAAATATATATTTACAGTAATGACATCTAAAGAATGTCATCACAAGCTTGCATGTACAGTAGTTTGCATAGAGGATGCCAATTTGTCTGCAAACAGTGGCCAACTACTTGCAGTGAAACTTGCCTCGCAGGTCTGGACCGAGGACATCACTGAGCTCCTCGACAGTCTGAGGTGAAACCTGGCAGCGTTGGAATCTCCTCCATCCTCTTGAGACTACGCTGGGAGACACAGCAACCCTTCTGGCAAAGGCATGTATTGATGTGCCATCCTGGAAGAGTTGGACTACCTGTGCAACCTCTGTCGGATCCAGGTATCACCTCATGCTACCAGTAGTGACACTGACTCTAGCCAAATGCAAAAGCAGTGAAAAACCAGAAAAGTTGATGAGGGAAAAAAATCAGTGGACCCTGCCTGTAAAACCATGAGAGTTGTGTCATTGTTGTCCCTCTAGTCCGCCTGTTTTTAATTTTTGTTGTCATTTTATTAACAACAACTCAACCGAAATTTCTTAGCAATCCTATCTGCTACTTAACTGACCAGATCAATATCCCAGAAGTTTAACTGACTTGATGCTCATCATCTTCTTCATCTTAGCGCTTCCTGCCAATGCAGGCAGATGGCCTCCACAACTCTCGCCATACACTCCGATTCTGTGCCAATTGCATCCACGTGGCCCCTCCCACTGCTTCGATATCAACTCGACATCTTCTCTTTGATCTCCCTCTCACTCTCTGCCCTTCTCTTGGTGTCCACTTGACTTGATGCTACACTCTGATTAAAAAGGGTTCCTTTAATTTGTTTTGAGCCGTATATTCACCCACTTTCTGCTGCTTATCCAGCTCACGGTTGCGAGGGGCTGGAGCCTATCCCATCTGCTATAGGGTGAGGCAATTTAGAATCACCACTCAACCTAACCGCACTAACTGCATGTTCTTGGACTGTGGGGAGTACCTGGAGCAAACCCACAAAGACACAGGGAGAAGATGTAAACTTCACAAAGAGTCATCATATTATTACCAGAAATAGTTGGCAATTGTTTAACTGGCATAGTAGCTTATTTCAAAGAGCTCTCCCCTCACTTGTGTGCGTGTGTGTGTGAGAGTGTGTGTGAGAGAGAGAGAGAGACAGGTTGGGTCAGACAAGCACGCAATCCGTTGTGGCCCATTTTGATCTCTAGGGGTGTTCGTCCATTTTTTGACTCATCCAGCTTGGACACTGCGTGCAGGTGCTCCACGCATGCATTTGCATTAATGCACCTGATGCAAGCCATAGTCAACCGATGTGTGAAATGCAACACAACACACGATGTAGCTACAACCCCACGAGTGATACAGCACCCTGCTGTTTTGCAAGCAGAGAATCTTACCTCATCATGCTCTAACACATTTCAAATTCATCACAGTGCACGCAAACAAATTAAAGCAAACGCTTTAGAGGTTCCTCTTGAGAAAGATCTTTCTGTAACTACTTTGGAACAGAGATAAAATGTCACACTGTGATAAGGAAGCAGGATGCATGCAGTGCTGAATTGTGTGCAGATACCTGCAGCCACGAGGGAGAAATTCCTCCAAGTACAGTCAAATTACATTTGCCATGTATCATAAGGCAGAAAAGCCAAGGAGAGATCGTACTAAACTAAATGAAACTGCTGCTTTGAGTAAACTCTCTCCCAGAACACAAATTTGAAAATCCCTTTACTACATTATTGCATTTCTCTATTTCTTAAAGTGACTTTAGCACAGTTCACTCTGCCTTCAAAGGCTCAGGCGCATAGATGTTAAATTTGGGAAACAGCAACTCTGCCAATGCAACACAAATCGAAAACATGTGAACTCTTCTTTTTTGTTGTTGTTGCACTCTCTCACTTGGTGGTGCCTCCCAACCACGAGTAATCTTGAGCTTTATTTGCCTTGACAAAAGTGCAGCCTGTTTGCCCCTCAGTGATCTAGCCTGCTCCCACTTATCCCTTAAGGAGGAAGGAAGGAGCAAAATAATGCACAATTAACACTTGTATAGCAACACAACATGCAAACAGTCTAGACAACAAAGCACAGTAACAACAAATATTTGGCAACACAAAGAATTTTGGCAAAAAAGGGAAACGTGAAAGAAACATCTGGAACATCTTCAATGCCAAATGTTGCCATGGTGAAGCTGAAGCACTTGAATCATGGATTTGAGGTTCTGCTCCTTGCTGTGCTCCTTAGACGTATTTGTTGTCAACTCTGCTTCATGAATTTTTATTCATTTTTTTGTTCTAAGCCATTTCACATTTTAAGGGCGATATATTTTTGGGATTTTTCTAAAGTCTAGTAAGCACACGCAGAGCATCACACACATTTTGCATCTTTAGTCTACAGTTAATTATTTTCTTTAGCTTGCTTTGGTTCAGCTGTGAAACTTATTAGAAAAAGGGGTCAGTCCAGGTTGACTTTTGATTTTCCTCGCAAAATCTGCCCAGTTAGTTTAATCAAGCGATGCGTTTTTCTATTTACTGACAAGCTGCAATAGCCAAAACTATCTTGAAAGCTAAATAGTTGTAAAAATGAGAGATTTTTCCCTCAAACGCTCACAGCGGTGCTCGTCGTCTCCACATTCTTACCCTTATTTAAGGAAAGTAACATTACCAGACAAAATCCTGCTGTCGGCCACGTCAGTATGAAGAACCTGACAAAACTGAGCATTCATACTGAAAAATGTGCCCGGCTCAGCGCCTTAAAGCAAAGATCACAGAAGAGTGAAAGTATGTTTAAAAAAAAAAGAAAGGAAAAAAAGCCACTTCTAGGCAGTCGAAAAAAAGTTCCCTGTTATGGCAGATTTGCCCTCCAATGCAGCGCCAGGACCCCATAAAAGTGGCACATGAAAAAGCAAGCTCAGTATCTGTTTACAAAACAGTGTCAGACATAAGTGGATGTGGCCAGGATTTTGAATAGGATCATGAATGGGGTCACAAGTGGATTCAAGCAGCACTATGCCGATGACCCCCTCCTATAGGATTTCAGTGAGCACTAATCTGCCTGAATGACCTGTACTCATCTCCCTCTCCCCTCTATTAACAAAAGAGCCTCTGTCAGCGGGTTTTCCTCTGAGACTAAAACAGGAGACAGGCAGACGGGACAGAAACAGAGAAGACGTGCGCACAAAAGATGAAGCTGCTCTGTTCCTATTTAACTTTCCAGAAGTTACAACCAGGAGGCAACTCTTAGTAAACGTGTAATAAATAGATAACTAAGCTCAAATGCACAACCCATACATAACTAATGCAAATCATGCCCCAGCTGCAAAACAACGTGTCTGCAGATGAGACTAGACTCCATGAACTGACATTTACAAATGAATCCAGCATTGGGTCTTGTAACACTGTATTTGGAATGCTAGTTGACTTTTTTAAAGTGGTACATGTTTTCTTTGAGTTTGACCTGCAAAGCATTTGGCAGCTGAAACCAAAGTCATGATGTGCCTGTGGGTGTTTTTCTTATTTACAGGGAGGAGCTAAAAAGGGATGATGTTTCACACAGGCGCTGGAGTCTGATGCCATGACTCAAGCAAGAATGGGAGCACTGATCGTGTAGGCACATGAAAAAATATTACGTATATATAGTATTTAATAGCATTGAAACTATTTTGAACCCCTGCACGTCGCCGTGTGGGACGCATTTAAAAAAAATGTCAGTTTATTTAAGTTCAAATATGCTACATTTTGGGGCTAGTAACTTTTAAAAGCATATTTTTTTGTTGATTTTTTACAACTTGTCATTTACCCCCTCAAAAGAAAAGTCAAGGAACGAACCAAAACTGTAAGCCATAAAAGAATAAAAAGTCCCTCTTTGCTCCCAGCCTCCTACCCTCTCTCCGGATAAGCAGAATATTAATAATAACCTCCAGCATGTGTGGAAAATAGGGGCTTGGCATGTTCCAGGCCCCCGAGCGGCTCTTGTCACCCAGCACAAGCCACATTTCCCTCTTTGCCACTGCCTTTTCCGCCTCTGTGAAGACCAGATGAATGATTCCACTAAACCCCTGACCTTCAGTAGGGGGATACGTGACATACAGTTAGGAGCACATTAACAGCTGAGCGCCCGCAGGCATGCCACGATTGGCTGAGTCAGGGTATTCCTACAGGACATGCTTGAGTCCAACCCTTCAGGATTGAATGACCAAGGATCTTCATCTATAGTAATGCATTCCTCCAAGGAGTTGATATTTAGCAGAAAGGGGTGGGGGGTGGGGTGGGGGGGGGGCTTGCAGAACATACTACCACAAATGCTTCCACATATACTCACACAGTCACTCAGTTTTCAACACATAGTGACCTACTTCTTTAGCTTTGGCTTGCACCCCTGAGGAGTGATATGCTAAATGAAAATCAAATGAAGCAGTTGAGGGAATTACAGTACAGCTTAAATCCCCCACTTCCTGTCAATAAATGACACCCTGACAGCTCTAACAGGGTAGCAAGCCCTGATCTCAGTCATTATGATTACAGCAGTAGGCATATCAGCGACGCCTGTCACTGGGCTTATTGTCCGCAGGATCACGGGAGAACATAGCACCAAAAACCCTCAGCGGTGTTCCTACATGTTGCCTTGGTAACCTATTAGAGTTGGGAAAAAAAAAACTTGGGAAAAAAAGGAAAGATGGCAGACTTGACATCCCAAAATGAGCTGGCTGTGAATGGGGTTCAATGGGGGGCTTCACTCAGGGCTGTGGGGCCTGTCAACATAAATACACAGGCTTCATGCTCACTTTCAGAAATAGGAGAATACCCAGCGGAGAAGCTGTCACGGGGGACAAGCCAAATATGAAGAGTCTTTAGAGCATCAAAATATTGTGTTTACAATGGAGGCAAAGTTCAGGTGCACTGCAGTGTTAATGTAGCTCACAGTGCAGACGTCTGTAAGTGCACGAGGGAAGAGGATTCTGGTTGGCAGAATCAAACGGAGCTATCGGAGCATGCATGGGTGCGAGCATGCACACATGCACACGCACAGCCTCAGCGCAGGGCCTCCATGAAGGAAGGAAAAAAAAAAGCATTGTCACTTCTGCTTGTGTTTTACATCCACTGCAGTTTCCATGTCTTCTCTGGGGACCCAGACTGCTGACTCAATTGGAGGTGTCCTTGGCTCAGATGGTTTTTACTCAGCAACTGAAGATACAAATCTACTGGATGTGGAGCATATTTTTAACTATTAAGTGAAGCAAAACGTGAACCCCTGCATTTAGAAACACATCAATTTATTTAAATTGAATTAAATATGCATTTTGGGATGGTAAGTATCTTTATTCCCCTCCAATCTTTAAATGATACCTTTTCATAACTGAAGGAGCTACCAGAGACAATAATTTCAGTTCACATGTTTCTATTCATCTCCCGATTCAGCCTGAGGTACACCGGCAAACTCCCAGGGAGAAAATAAACATCATGCCAAATTAGTCTCATCAGACTCTATCTGACAACCCCTGAGCCTTGTAGATATCGAGTAGTTGATTTCAGAGACCCCTGTGGACTAGCGAGATTCTAACTGGTGCTGAGATGCATGTCTACTTTCTCATGCGGCACTCACAACGATGTGTATCTATTGCAAAGATCTGTTTCACAGCAGGCGTGACATGGAAGGGATGAGACAGCCATTACAATGCAACTAGATCAAAAGACTGGAGGGGCTGACAGAATAGTATTCATTCGGGGAGAGCTTGTGTGTTTGTGAAAAAGAAGCTTGAATTAAAAATTAAATAAAATGGTAAAAATTCTGTTTATAAAAAAAAAATCTCCTTCTCCTTTGATCCTGTTTTTTCCCCTAATTTATGCACCACATTTTTGCAAACAATAGGGTTAAGAAACATTTCACACATTTATTTTATAAGCCTATTAGTGTAGCCTTCCACAACAGTCCCAGTTTTTCATGTGGCCCCTTGAGAAAATTAGTCACCCACCCCTGATTTAGAATGATATTTTGGATGAATGAAAGTAATTGATTTCATTGAAACAATAAGGGAGAGTAAATTGGAGAAAATGAAAATACTAAAGAAATAAAATCCTTCATACAATATATGCAAACTGAATGTAAAGGCCTACAAATATTTACATTTTTTATAGTAACAAGCGTTGAGCAATTAATTGAAAATTAATCAAAAGCAGACTTTTGGAACCCCAAATCACCCATTTAGGATTTTATTTATCTTTTTTGATTTTTGTACTCCCCTATATGTGGATGTACTGTCTCCTTAAATAAAAAAACAAACAAAAAAACAACATACTACTGCATGTGTTATAATGTCACTCTGCATCAGCCCGTCTGCGACATGGAAGCATCATGGAGGAAAACTCAAACACCAAGCTGACTGTGCAACTCGAGCAGCTCGAGAGGAAAATGCCGTTTGGACACATTTTATAAAGGAGGACATCAAACAAAAAGGAAGTCAAATGTAAACAATGCAGAAAAACTGTTTCAGAGACCCTCATACTAACCCCAATGTTAACACGCACTACGAGGTCATCTTGAGTCATCATTTTGTGCGTCTTGTGCGATTGTTTGTGCTTTGTGCCTACAGAATGTCTCAGGTTGCCATATTTTAATGAGTGGTAATAACAAACCAAGTAGGCAGTCGCCTTTCCGGCTACTTTAAATGTAGTACTCTGATGCCATTTCCTCTTCAATATTGCCTTGCGTTAACCTCAAAAGGAAACCATTTTTTTTTATTGTAGATCCTGATGGATAATTTGATGAGTTGATAGCTCATTGAAAATGTCTCAGATTGCAATAATGTGTTGTTCGTTGTCTTTGGCTGTGTGGATGTCTCCATAATCTTCCGGTCTCAACTGGACTTGGATACTCTCTAAAGAAGTTATGTCCATGCTAACATGTTTTCATTTGAGAAAGATCTCTGAATTCAATCCTAAAAAGAATTCCAGCAAGTCAGAATGTAAAATGCATCCCCTCTAGGTGTTGGACGAGCAGCTCCTGTAGGTGTAACATGTAGGTGACCCATATACTGCCCATATACTGCATACAGTATGTACACCAGGAATGGGAAATGTCACACATCACTAGACGTAACAGCCTGTCACTGAAGGCAGTAGATGCATGAATTAAAGTGCACAGCAGCTACAGTACCAGCACTGAAGGCAAGGTCAGAAAAACCTGTAAATCATTATGAAAAAGGAAACAGCACACAGTGACCTAAGAGACTCAGTCAGGAGGTGAATATGGGTGTCTGTGTCTGAAATAAGGTCTTTTTTTCCCCCCAAAGTCTCCGTTTTTGTCCATCCAGACTGAAATACAAACCCGGGGTTTTCAGACTAAAACTGGGTCAGCAGCATTTCAAACGTCTAACAGAGGCAGTCGTAAAAAGCCAGAGTACTGAAGTAGCCATTAGTCGCAGTACTTCTTCCCCCATTTCTAGGTACAGCGCTTGTTTCTTGTAGAGTTAATTCTGCATTAGGAAAACATGATTCCTTTCACAGTAAATGCAGTTGTGCAAATTATCAGTATTTCAACGATTGCATTGCTGTATTTGCTTTTTTATGTATACTAATGCCCAGTGTCTTCACTCTGTTTATACACCACTACTCTTTTTAATCATTACCAAATATTAAACTCTGGCTCTCTCTCCAATAGTTTGCCTTTTGTCCCCTCTCTCTCTCTCTGCTCTGTTTCCCCTCACCCGAGCCAGTCACGGCAGATGGCTGCCGCTCCCTGAGCCCGGTTCTACTGGAGGTTTCCTGTTAAAAGGGAGTTTCTCCTTCCCACTGTCACCAAATGCTTGCTCACAGCGGATTGTGTGCTTGTTGAGGTTTTTTCTAATACTGTAGTGTCTTTATCTTACAACATAAACCACCTTGAAATGAGTTGTTGTTCTGAATTGGTGCTATATGGAGTACCACTCTTCCAGTGTTCTCCCTTGATGTATAAACAATATTGCTAGTACGACTGCAATGTGCAGAACACACAAAAGTCTGAGCCTCTGAGGACATAATGCCAAGACAACACCCTCTTCAGGCTTCCCAAGTGAAGAGGGTTCCTCATCAATATCCTGATTAGAATTACAGGAGAAGCCTCATCATAATCAACAAGAACGCTTGATCTTTGTGCACTTTGTGCAGGGTAATGATCATGGAAGTGCTGAGTGGCTCTGATTTCTAGATAAACATATTTAGGACTGCCCTACATTTATCTGCTGTAGAGGAGGGACTGGTTTCTTCTACAGAAGTAGGCACCTGATGATGGAAAAGAAAGGAAAAGAAAGGACATAGCAGTTTGTGTCCAGATATATTGCATTCAAAGGAGAATTTTAAAAAGTACTAACATATTTTCACATCTTTACCTTTTCTCTATATAATTTCCACATAATGCCCAAACCAGAAATTGAATTCAAAGCAGATTATACAATTTCAGTGTCTGCTTTACATAACAATTGATATAAACTCACGCTGTGGGATTCCTGCATGACAATGAAGGCAGCCTCCACACGTAATCCCTACCCTAAACTTCCAGTGCACCATTGTAGTCTTCTTCCCAAACAAGCCAAACCAAAGCATGGCCGCCACTGGATTCAGTAAAGAGCTTTTGTCATGTTCTAGGAAGTATTAGCAATATAATCTAATCTTCTGACGTACCTGTTTCACTTAAAGATCTCGAGGTAAGCAGCTAGTGCTTAAGAACATAAACTGCAAGAATTTAACCTTTACTGAAACAGGGTGAAGTCGTGCCACCGCATGAGGAGGGGCAGGTAGGTGTACTTGCATTTAGCTGTTCCATAAATGCAGTGGACAGGGATTAGAGCTGCAGAGGCTGCTGGGAGAAGAAACCCAGTCTTGAAGTCCATTGTTCTGAACTGACAGTGCGTTCTCATCAACGGGGGGAAAAAAAACAATTTCTTCTCTAAGCTGTGGACAAAGCTAAGTGACTATAACGCTGACATTGCAATACAGTTGGCCTGAGAAACCATCAATACAAAGTGCTCCCATGCTGCGGTGCAATCCAAAGCATACATTTCCGACATGGTCACAATAACTACCATATGAAAATGTGAGAGGTGAAGGCCCCAAAGTGGGGGGAAAAAAATATTTAAGTGTGCTACATTTACCAGTCTGAAAATGTTTTTTTTTTTTTAATCAGGTGACTAAATGATGTAAAGCCTCCCATTTTCATGCCAATACGTTTATTCAGCAATTCACTCATTTACTGTATGTTCTAATCTCAGCCCTCTTGTCTTCTATGTAACGGCCTCACACTCAAAGCTGCAAACACAGATGAATCCAGATTGTTGTAAATATACGGTACCATATGTATGAGAACAGTGGCAATTCCATTAAAAAGTCTCAAATGAGAGAACATTTTTAATGGCTAAAGACAATCTGAAGATGCCCGTCACACATTTTAGCTGCCTGTCAATCAAGTTGCCTCTCTCTGTATTTTCCAGTTTTTCTGTCGGTCTAAAAGTGCCTGTTTGTCCGCCTGTCGGACCAGCTGTCGGTCTTTATCGCTTCCTCTCTGTTTGTTTGACAGGTCTGCCAGTCTGTCTATTTGTATTTCAGCCTGTCTGCGCTGTCTGTAAGAAAGTGAGAATGAAGTGAAACTGGGTGCGGATGTTTGGCGGTGCAGAGAAAGCATGCGATGCGTGACCTCTCTGCTTAGGGTTGGATGAAGGGCTGTCAGTCGGCCTGTTCATTGTTTTGCTTTTGTGTATGACATCAGCATCGAGTCACAGCCGAGAGGTGAGGATCCCGGATTAACGATTCTTCCTCACGCCGCCGTGATCTCGGCACGTTTGGGGGGGCATATTATCAGTCTGCTGTTACTACGCAGGGGTCAGCGTCGCGAGAGGAATGGGAAAATATTCATGACCATCCCGCGTTTAGCTCTCCTTCTCATTAGGCCATACTTTCCTTGCTATAAACTAGATTATTCAAAAGCTCTTCATGAGCTTCAGTTTTGTAATATTTCTTCAAAGGCCTCCGTATTGGAAAAAAAAATATGCACTTAATCTAATCCTCTTTAAAACAAAGCTGACTATCAGAAATCTGACTGGTTACATAAGCTGTTGCCTTTCAGTAGCTGCAATGAAGACATGTTTTCATTTTTCATTTAGAAATGCAGCCAGATCAAGTTATGGCAGGTTTTCTGGTAACTTTCTTCACAGATTTCATCTGATTTTACTACTTTTTTTCTTTTACCTTTCAAGACTAAAACTGAGGTTAGAATGTTCTCAGCTCTTCCAGATGACGGGACCAGGCACTGAATGTCAATCCCATTAACTCCCCAAAAATACAGTGAAGACTATGCATTTCCAGATCTGTCTGAGGCCTGTTTCTTTTTTAGAAAGAATTCTCAAGGGCTATTAGAGTAAACAGGGGTTGGCTTGGCACAGCATTTGCTGAAAGAGCTGCTAACAAGAAAACTGTGGCTATGCTGTTGACCCACAGTACATGAAGCTGCCATTGGAGTGCACATCAGGCACAAAGGCAGCAGCTGCAAAACATGAAATGAAAATATTTGTTGGGTACCTGTCTATTTTTCAGGATTTACTCCTCTCTGGTAAGATTACCTGAGCACCAGAATGTTTCACATAAATTCCTGTTTTTTTACACAATAATTCCTTTTGTGCACAACATGAAAATGGAAGAATTGAATGAAGTGTCAGCTTCTGCACATGCTTGAAATACAACACCTGGGGAAGCATATAAAATTGTTAGTTTCATAACATAAAAAAATGTCAAAAATCCTCAAGGAATACCACTTTGTACCTCAGGAGAAGACCCTACCCTAAGTCCAAAATCTGAAGCGCAATCATCCATTTTTTTTAAAGACTAGATTCTGCCCATTGGACAGGCAGTCAATGAAACTAACGATGACAGAAACTCTCAGCCAGCAGCGAGCCGGGAGTGAGATTAAAAACAAACCTAGATGGTTAGGGTTAGTTTGCAGCCCAACAGTTTATGGGGAACTTCAACTTAAGATATTCTGCACATTTCACTTTCAATGATATTAGATTCAGATTTGGGACAGGGACTAGAAAGGGAGCATATTTCTCCCATATTGGCTTCTCTTCATTGGCTCCCTGTTAAATCTCCAATAGAATTTAAAATTCTTCTCCTCACATGCAAGGCTTTGAATACAAGGCCCCATCTTATCTTAGACCTCATAGAACCATATTACTCCTATAGAGCACTTCGCTCTCAGACTGCTGGATTACTTGTGGTTCCCAGGATACTTAGGAGTAGAATGGGAGGAGGAGCCTTCAGCTTTCAGGCCCCTCTTGTGTGGAACCAGCTCCCAGTTTGGATTGGAGAGACAGACACCCTCTCTATTTTTAAGATTAGGCTTAAAACTTTCCTTTTTGATCAAGCTTATAGTTAGGGCTGGATCAGGTGACCCTGAACCATCCTTTAGTTATGCTGCTATAGGC
>VUQK01013618.1:26725-43560 GCA_015106715.1 Bujurquina vittata | reverse complement strand
ATTAAGATTTCAGTTTTTTTTTCTCAGCTGAACTAGAACAAGTTTCACGCAGGGGTGCTGCTATAGCTCACCCGGTTGAGCAGCAGAAAGGAACCTGGATTTGAGTTCATCCTAAACATCCTAAACTCCTGGAAGACTTTCTAGTCTTACACATGTTGTGTGTGTGTGTGTGTGTGTGTGTGTGTTAGGGGGTGTTCCTCATTATAAAAAAATGTGGTTATAGAAGACTATTTTTAAAAGAAATTTACAGGCTTGTAATGGTGACCTGCCATTGCTCTTTTGCAAAATATGCAGGATCAAACACCCTGAAAGGAAAATCTTTTTTCATAGTCATGAATTTTAATCCTGCACCAAGGTTTTCCAATATCTCTCAGCCTCTCTGCCTCAGAGGCATCCAACTTTTGTTCAAATATGGACATTTTTCAACATAGTACAATGTGAAATTTCTCATTCTGATAGTGCTCGAATGGGTAGTGAGAGTGAGAGGGGACACTCTCCAACTGTGGGTGAGCAGAGTGAGAGCACCAAAGGGGTCAAATGTCTTAGCTCATTTTTTTCAAGAGCCGAAACACTCTTCAAACAATCACAGATTAATGCTCAATGACACGGAAATAGAAAGTAACAGACTGACACAATAACAGAATCTACAAGCAGAACGTACCCCATCATTATAATAATATTCCTATTTAAATGCATGAACAAATGTTTTTGCAGCTGCGATGCATTTCTAGAGGAGACTCATTTGTGCTCCGATTGTTCTGCAGATATTCTCAGTGGTTATATTTGCACACTCGGCATTGCACGCTCTTTTATAAAAGACTGAATATTTGTGACGTTTCAAGGAATCTTCAAGTTAAACAACTCTATGAAGTACGAGGTGGACACAAAGTTGAGCATCTTCAAGTTAATTTGCTTTTAAGTCCGTACACTGCACTGAACAGCTTAAGCATAAACAAGGTCACTTA
The DNA here is from genome assembly GCA_015106715.1 of Bujurquina vittata. NCBI lineage: Eukaryota > Metazoa > Chordata > Actinopteri > Cichliformes > Cichlidae > Bujurquina > Bujurquina vittata. The sequence goes on along the minus strand of VUQK01013618.1, from coordinate 42,595 downwards.
CTGAGGGCAACACTTTCCACTTGTCTGATAAGAAAACTCATTTTCCTGTCAGGAGTGTTAGGGGATGCTTCCACACAAACAATTTCATACTCCTTCGCCCCAGAGCGTCAGAGCAGCGGTCCCATTCCGTATGCTGAAACATTGCTTAGAAAGAGCAGCGAACAGCCCGCGAACCCATTTCATGTCTAAGCTCCTACCTGCTGAAGCTGCTTTTATAGTTCCTGCAGCTGTGTTTGTGCCAAGAGGCCGTGGCGTACAAGTACCGGAGGCTTGTCGTGCACCGATCCTTGGTGCAATTACAACTAAGTGTGTGGAATCTTTTTGCACTGCCAGTTATGAGTAATGAAATTCAGCACTTTCAAATACTTTTCAAAGCCAAACAAGTGAGTCATCTACTAGCCTCGGGTTGGGGGTTACGCGTCACCTCTGCTTCATGACTCTGTTTTATCTCGGTGTAGATCTCCAACCGAGCTTTGTACAGTTTGCCCTTTACACATATGTTATTTTTTTATAGTATGCGTTTCTTTAAATTCCAGATTTTCTTTATATATATTTTCTGCCATAATTACACATTCTTTAAATACTCTACAGATAGAGGATCATCTGTTATAGTAAATGTAAAAAACAAATATTCACACGCAGGCATAACTAGTTGCATGATAAATGTGCTTTATGTTGTACGTATATCTTTCAATCTAGCAGTTTCAAAAGCACAAACAAGCAAACATTTTGCACGACACGGGCAGATTAGAGAGCAGGCCACTAGTTCGCTGTAAAGTACAGCAACCATCCCGGCTGTCACAGGCCATAAAGCATTCCCTGGAGAGGGCCAGCTATTTACAGCAAATAACTGGCTTCATGTGGAGGGGGCTGAGACATGCAGAGTCACACAGGAGAAAATCCTCATCTCTTCGGGGCGGATTAGTGAAAGAAATTGATGTATTCTAGAGATTTAGAGGAACGTGTTTAGTGCCATGTACAAATACTTGAATTGGTATTCCAAGAGCGCCGAAATGTCGAGGCAAAGGAACACTAACGCTACCGTATTACTTACAGTACAAACAACAAAAAGGTGCTAAAACGGACTCACATCAGCCTGTGAAAACAATGACATAAAAACAGTTCAGTGTCCAGTTGAAATAGGTCGCCACACTACAAATAAATGCCGATGTTTAATAGATCAAATAAGCAGCTTATCAGGTAGTCCCACAATCACAGGCTTATGAGCAATAAACTAAAACATAGATTCAGGGTTGGGGTTAGGTTCGAATGTGACCTGGAATGAATAAAAGAGGAAATTTACATGCAAATGATACTGCTGGCATTTGCTGTAATTGCCATTTGTGGTGTTCATTTGAAATGAAACAATAGCAGCACCTTCAAACTGCAGGGAGGAAGGAGGAGGCGACCGTGGGATGAAATGTTTAAGATGTTGAGCATTCAATACATTGCCTTGTCTGCCTGACTGTGTAGTCATTTTTTTTTTCTAAATTAGCACATTAAACTTGTTTATCTCTAAGATCTGTTCAAGCTCAGGCACTTCAAGTCGCAGCTGCACTGCATGAAAAGACTGCGAAAGAGTCGTGTTGGCATAGCCAAACTCATTTGAATCCAAAACATTCTGATCACAGGCTAGCCCAAAGACGTGCTAAAAATAACTTATACTCAATGGACGCGTCGTAATTTCAGCAAGATGAAAGGTTCTGATGTGGTTTGGGGAAGCGGCGAGAAAGTGTTTTCGTCTCTGAGATGTGAGAGCAGAGATACAATAAACACACACAGTATGGGTGAGCAGAAAAAAATGCAAATAAAAACAAAACAAAACAAGAAAGGACCATGACCTCGCAGTCCCATAAGGCTACATGAAATAAATATACAGCATTAAGCTCAGATACAGTACAGGGAGGGAGGGAAAAGAGCCAGGATTTGTGATAACATTCTTGTATCCTGGTTGTTTTCCTTTGGCATAAATCCACATAATCCACATTCTTTCAAGAATTAAGTGGATTAAGATCATCATAAAAATAAAATAAATCTTGAGGTACAGGTCGGCGGTTATGAGTGCACTGGATGAATATTGCAAAGATGTTTGGAGATTTAAATATCGCTTTACGAGGGTGAATGTAAAACCATGGAGGTATATTTGCTCTAATATGCCCACCTGTGCTGCAAAAAGGGCCACAGAATATAGTGCGTGCTATTGATTTCTCAATCGATTTAGCTGTGACATTGTTCAACTTTCTCATTATTTCATGCCCCTGCCGCTTTCAGTATGACTTCAAGAGCTGCGAGGGGCCCACACTTTCAAGTTCCCTGTGCCCGGTGGGATGGTTAGCTGAGAGTAGCTGTGCTTGAGCAGCACGGCAGCCATGGGTTAGGAGTCCTGGAACACCACTGGGAAGAAAGGCCATTTCTAATGAGTAGCTCTGGGATCATCGTGCGGTGAAGACAAACAGCGGCAGCAACAACAAAAAGAGGGACATGAATATCCAGCATGAAGCTGAGATGAGATTCATGCATTCTTTGGCTGTTTGGGAGTGAATATTTATGATGTAACATCTTTCCTTTACAGCAAACATGCCATGCAACACTGTGTGAGTAAACTAGGAGACGCTCTCTTCTGCAAAGGTGTACGGCGACATGGCACTTTTTTTTTTTTTATTACCATCATTGTAGAAATCAAAAGCATGACTGAACAACTGACAGCTTGAAGGAACTGCTTCCAATCTTTGCATTTCCACTCTGTGGCTTCTTTGGGAAAGAAAGGCTTCAGCAGAGGAGCGATGCGTTGAGCTCTGTGAAAAATGCATCAGCCACACCAGTTGCTTGGTTTCGCTTTTTTGCTCCGTAAGGAATTGCCAGTGCCAAATTCAAAACTGTTTCAGAGAGAATAAAAGATATCTGGCCAAATGCAAACAATGATGAACATGATTCACTCTTAAGAGAAAACTAATTAAACTTCCTTTGGCATTCTTGTTATCCAAGGATCACTTCATACTGTCACAAAATGAGAGAAAGCAAAGACAGAGCACAACTGTGGTGATTTACTGAAGCCCAAATTCACAAGAGGAGAGTGAAAATAAAGAAACAATTCCCATGCAAAATATAGTAAATTGCAGTTATAATAACAGTTATAGAGGGATGAGCTGGTTTGCTTCCATCCTCTGTACAGACTATTTAGCCTCAGGTCTCCCAAGTACGGTGGCTCAGAGACATCCATTTGTTTATGATTGATTCCTGTAGCTAGATCCAATTGGTTTGTGTAGGTGTCTTCTACCGCTCGAAATAGCAGGACATATAGATATGATGGCTCAGAACAAAAATCAAATAAATGACAAGTTTGTACTTGAGAGTAATCTAGAAGAAATAGTGCTGCAATAACAGTGAACCTAAGCTCATGAGGCTCAAAATAACAGATTGTGAGCATGACACACGTAATCTGGTTTGTGTATCAATCCCACAGAAAACTGGTTAATTATACAGTACTGTGCAAAAGTCTTGAGCTACCCCTCAGTTCTTTATATTTTGCTTCCAAGGAGCCAGATTTCCATGTCATTTTTTAAAAATGGTCTTGAGTAATAGTTCTCCAGGCTCTCCGAAGGTCTTTCAAGGTTTTGCATTGAACACTGGCTGCATTTCCCACTCATTTTCAGTCTAGTCCTTTTACCTGACCATTTTCAGAGGAATGGGTTTTGCTGCTGCTGCTGCTGCTGTTGTTTTTAAGTCATTTAAAACTGAAAGAAAAGGCTGAGGTATGCCAAATTAAACAAGCACTGGACTGAATATCAGTAGCAACAGATTTTATAAGGGGAAGGCAGGCTGCAAAATATCTTGACAGAGAACAGAACAAAAGGCAGCCAACATCCAAAGAAGAGTTTTGAAATGACCTTCAAGAAGCCTGGAGAGCTACTCCTGGAGGATGCTTAAAGAAATGACAGGAAGGCTGCCTTAGAGAGTTCAGGCTGTGTTGAAGAATAAAGGTGGTCATACAAAATATTGACTTTCAAGCCCATTAGAGCTGAACAAACTCAGCTCTTGCCTTATATACTGCACTTCCATATTTGCACGTTTCCATAAATTGCTGCACCTATTTCATGAAGGGTGGCTCAAGACTTTTGCTCAGTACTTTACATCACTGGGATGTGATTTCCCTGTGAGCCCATTAAAGTCAATCAATCGCATCTTAATTAAGAAATAAAAAAAAGAATCCCTGTCTATTTAAGTCTGAAGCACCACTAAGATTTTTTGGGTTTTTTTCTCATTTCACAGCCGATGGACCAAAATTACGTCTGTGTTCTTTGTCCCAAGCATAAGCGAGATGCAACACAGCACTACAATACTCTGATGACCCTGTTTGAGCAATGTAATTGTCCTCATCCCATGGCCTTGATGCTAAACCTCCATGACATGTGCAAGCCAAACTGTCAAAACAAACAATGTATTATGACTCAGGGAAGCGGTGAGACAGCACAGACAACAGACCCGTTTTTGTAACACGGACGCCCTGCAGTAAAAACGTGCTCAAATATTGACCCCAGGTACTGTGAAGACCTGCAGAAAGGACTGAGGTTTGATCAGAATGTCTGAATCTTGCAAGGCTGTGGTGCGAAGTCTCGAGACTCTGAGACTTAAGCTCGAAAAAACAAATAAGAATCACATGAGTAGCAATTAAAAAAAAAATTAAAAATGAAAGAAGCTAATTGAAATGCAACACAGTGCTCGCGTTCAGCAGACTGCCAAATGAAAACCACTGAAGCACAGAGCTCTTTCATTCAAAGACCTCCCATAGGGCAGGATACTGTACAGTACATGGTTGTCTCAGCTGTTAGCCTCCTCCTCTTCGTTCCTCTCTCCTCCTTCCTCCTCTCTGATGCTGCATTGTGTCTGGTTGACTGCTGCTAAGACAGGCCTCTGGGTGGGCAGATCAGCAGTATCTGAGCGTGCATCCTCTGACACCAAGTCAAATGACTTGTGTTTGGAATCTGCCACCGGCTCTCTGGAGAGTCCGCCTGCTTTCCCGAGATCCCCCACCCCCCAGCTTCTCCCCGCTGGACAAACATAGTCAAACGGAACAATGGAAAGGATGACAGATGGGAAAATGAAGAGCTGACATAGGTTCTTGAGCAAAGATAGGAAATGCAGCTCGGTCCCTACCTGCATAATGTAAGGCAAACATGTTCAGGAATAGTGCTCGCACAGAATTGTGTTGTACTGCATTCACTGGTTTCAAAATGGGAACTCACAGCAATCAGTACAACAAAGACACAGAGATGCTGAGATCACCCTGTGACTGCCCAGGCGATCTAACAACCACGAAAGGCTGGCAGATAACCTTGTACGAGATAAATCAGAAAAGTCACTTAGAAGCGTCACTCTTTTTTTTTTTTAGTTTGGCTATTTGAGCTGAGAGCAGGCTTAGTCTCTGAAGCCCTTGAAATCTCTGGATTACCTCAGTTGTTCTAATTTAGGTGTAGCCTCGAGCAAAGAAAAAGCTAATTTCCTTTCATGTCAAAATTAATGAAGAAGATAATTTGCTACAATGGGAGAAAACACACATGCAATCGCAAATGCGTCAACTCTTACGCCCGCATGCACACGCAGAGATAATTCACAATAGCCTTCATCTGAACCCCAAATGGGGCCAGAAAGTGAAGCAGACTTTCTGCAGCTGAAACCAAAACTGGGTTAGAAACATCAGCAGGGAAGCATGTGGGATTTGACACTTTTTTTTCTTTTACAAAAGGTCTTGAATCTCAGCATGCAGCCAGAGATGAGAATCAGTTCATACGAATTTAGGAAAGGACAGCAAAGCACTTCGTGTAACCACTTGAAACCAAATGCTCCTGGGTTTTCTCTCAGTTGTGCCTTTAAGTAGTTTCTAAGTGTGATAGCGCTCAATTTTCTATATTCCACATGACATTACATCACACTAGTGCCATGGGAATTGAGATAAAATTCTCTTAAACTGTGAGCATGTTCGGCATAACTTCACACAAATTTCCCTGTATTTTAAGCTTGATATATGAGGCCAAGTCAAAAAAAAAAGGGCTCTATGCCGGAATTTGCAGGTTGAAACATTTGCCACAACAGAAGAGCTGAGATGAGTGACGCTGCGAAAACAAACTGTGGCGCTAGAAGTTAACATATAACCATTAAGACAGATATCGACATAACTTCAGAACGGTTATTTTTGTTTTGCTATAAATGAAGCGGCTGCTTCCCTGCCTGGTAAATACTCACTTCTTTAAAACTCCTTGAATAATAACAATTCAAAGCATTCCAGGTTGTTTGATTTAATATTGTACTGACTATTAAATGACTTGGCAGAATGTAAAGCATGTGGGGGAGGCATTCTCATTCACCATCATGATTATTAAACAAACTGCCTCATCTTCGAAGCGTTTCTTTTGCCTCTATAGCACTTTTAGTTTTTTTTACCTTGACAATCAACAAAGTGCTTTACAATGCTTTGCTTCATTCAGTCATTCGCTCTCGCTCCCTTGCTTCCTCTCGCTCTCTGTGACACACACCAGTGGCGACATTGCTGCCATTTAAGGTGCTCGCCTGCCAGTGGCAATGGGATTTAAGTGTCCTACACCAAAGACAGTCTGGCATGTGGAGGCGGGGATACAGTGCGAATAGAGTGGCTAACTCACTCTGTCTCCTGTGCCACAGCTATGCATTTGACCATGCATCGCAAAGAATGGTCACAACAGTCCCTCTGCAGCTTTTAAAAGTAGTAGTAACAATTGATTACGTTCTCTTTCCCCCATATCCATCATTTAATCAGAACAAATCAGGCAAGCAGGAGTAATCTGTTGCCATTTATTACCATCTTAAACATATTGCCTTCCTCAAGCCTTTGGGAGGTAAACAAAAAGAAGCGGGGTAATTGAAAACATCTCTTTCCTGCAGACAGGCTTTGTTCTGATCAAATTTAAATTCGTCATTAGAGGATGTTCCACTTTGCACAGCACACAGCAGGCACTAAGCTATGGCGGGCTGTAGATAAGGTATACAACAGCACTGACCACTTAAGTGTGAAATGGAGAAGTGACGTAAATAGCGGAAAATGAAGCTGGCAGGGAGGCTCTTTTAATGCTTTGATGATCGTATAAAATGAGTATAAAAGTGGAGCTCCATGTTGTACCCTCAAAGTTAATTTAGTGACACAGATATATACGTTATTTAACAAGAAAAGGGGGTTCGAGAAAAGACCAAAGGAGTCGTCAGGCCATCTTTCCCCCGTCTGTGAATCTACATCTGCTACAGTCTGAAAGACAGCTGTTCCTATGGGGAGAGTCAGCAGGCAGACAGAGCCCCTGCACTCTCCCTCCACACCCCTCGACACACTTCCTTCATCTATCCATCAACCATCACATTGTATTCTTCCTCCACCTCCATCATGTTTTTTGTTGCTAATACCCTTCCTCTGGACACCTGCTTCACCTACCCTCAGCCAGTTTCCCACCTCATTACCCCCGATTTACAAAGTGAGGAGATTCCAACAAGATCATGATGTCTTATCCAGAAGATTAGAAAAATGTGTGATCTGAAAAACCCAAATGAAGCTTCTTATTCCCGTACTATACCTCTTTAGTGGTGGGAAGGGGGGAAGTGGAGATGTAGTGAAAAATCTTGCTTCAAGGTTGGAAAACAAATTGCAGGTGAAAGCTGCTGGATAGCAAGTTTATCCGGATGTTGCGCGCACTTTGCACCCTTTTCAGCTGTGCATCAGTGCTGCGACTGCAAGCTGAACATGGCTGATTGTAACCGTAACAGTGACAAAGCACACACTGCAGTCTGTCACAACTATGGCCCTTCAGTACTCAGTGACACAAACAAGACAGTGGGACGCAAGGTCAGATGGTCACGCTGGTGGTCAATGTGGCTCACAGACATCACTAACCAAAGCCAAGTCACGCTGTGTTTCGGCATCCAGCCATCTGGAGATGACCACTATCATATAGTGGGGATCCTCTGCTACATCAGATGTGACATTTTTTATCCAAAAGCAATGCTGGTATTGACACAACACCTGCAGCATCAGGATTATTTCTGTCTTGTTGAAATTCTGCTTCTGTTCATGTTGACAAATCACAGGCGCGCCCAAGCAAATGTGCTCTCGCTCCACCACTTCCTTATCTCCGGCTCCTGCATGGCACAGAGGATGCTGACATACAGAGGAGGATTTTCCTCCCACAGCTCCCACAGCTGATTAGCAGGTTAAACTGATCGGGGTTATACTCAGCCTCCTGTTGTTTACAAAAGGAAATGGTGTTCATAATTCTGTCTTTGTTAACAGCCCCAGTGTGCCACCAGACCCACACTCATCCCAGTCAGAGCTATAATCCTAAAGCAAACTCTCTCTCTATATATATATCACTGAGTCTACTGCTTGAGGGCCATAAAAAGAGTACACAGGGTACCTGATATCCACACATACCACTACACAAGCATTTTGGTGGTGAAAAGTGCACATACACATGGTTCCTAGTCCCTCTGGGAAAGCCTTGAAGAGTTTAGAAGGGGAGAGAGGGGAAAACTAGATACAACTTGAGAAAATGCAAGAGAATCAGACAGAATCCAAGAGTTGCTGTACGAACACTATACTCTGAGTAGAAAAAACAGTGCAGAACACACGAAACAGAAAACAACAGCTATAAGAGAGGCGATTCACACAACGGCAGCTGTGAATAAAGCACAGGATTCATGCTTGTTTTAGCTAAAGCTGTGAAAGAGACAGAGCTGAAAGCACTACGGTGAAAGAGAAAAAGCAGCTACAAGATACCTGCTCCCAAAGACAAGCAGATGAGCGATGATGACATGCAGCACAGGTAAACAGAAGCTGTGATTTGCATATATTTGCTGCATTGTTACACTGAATGTCATGCAGACTGCATAAATTTCATATATTTAAAGAGACAGCTAGTTAGGCGAGATGAACATGAGGCATTATGTGTGTGCGGCAGACAGACGTATGTGTAGGTTGCGTATTTATGAGGGGCAGTGGTGTCAGTGACATCTGCATAACCTATTCATGAGACCCGTGATGGAATCTCAGTTATCCTGCACTCAAATCTTACAGGTGAAAAGAGGAACAGTGAGGTGAGAGTGGGAAGAATGGCAATGAATTTGGAAACGGAGAAACGAAGAGGGAGAGAGAAAGGCAAGAGAAACAAAGTGGATAAAGAAAGATGATGAAATAGGGCTAGTGGAGGGAGTAATATGGGATGTCGTAAATGGTGGAAGGCATGCAAGGCGAACAACAGTGAACAAGGGATAAGACGAGACAAAATTGAGAGACACGGTATTAGGAGACAGAGAGAATGATGGAAGCAGAAAAGCACAGGAAAGACTAAGAGCAATTACCGGGAGAACGAGGAGTGTATTTCAATAAACCTGCGCATGTCGATTCTGCCCAGCACATCCGCCACTTGTGTCCTGCACTCTGAATACCAATGAATCAGATGTGCCATAACTGGAATTCACAATCTATACAGACAGCAAGGGCAACAGCATTAGATATTCTCCCAGAGCACGGAAAGAGAGTGCAGGGGAAGAAGGGGAGATGCATGGCCTTGCGTAAAAATGAAGGACAGAGGCCAGAAGCAGTGTATCAAACCTACCAGCTTTTCCTTGTCTTTTGTTGCAGGGAACATGGCATATTATTCTAGGAGAGGGGAGAGGAGAACAGGGGCACTGAATAAGACATGTTTCTCACCTTCCCCAGTTTTCTGCTTAAACCCATTCACTCCTACTAATTTGCATTCTAAAACTTAAGGAGATTTCTTTTATCTTGTTACTCAGACTGCATCATAAATACCTGTTGATCCATTACCTGTTCACTTTGGTTTAGCTATAATGCCTAAAAGCAGGTGAGGGACATGCTCCGGACTCCAGGAGATTTTCCTGCCTCCACAATGACCACAGATGGCATTCCACACTGCCTGGGCATGACGTCAGGAAGACACAGGGAGGCCCACAAAAATGCCAGGACCTCAGGAATGTACCAGTTGTGGTGTATCATGTCCAAAAGTGGAGAACATCTTGTGCTTTACTGTATGTCCCTAATGTGATTCTAAAGGACACAAAACGGTGATGCTCATCCCCAAGCAATTGCTGTCTCCCGGCTGTGGGGACAGATCTGAGATCACCACTCTGATCAAGCAACATTTGAAATGGCAAGGAAACTTTGCAAAATGGAAAGTCAGAAAATATGATGTAGCAGATTGCATAAGAATACATTTAATCCCCTAGCGTGGGCCGAGCTCCAGGACTCAATTTCCATAATGCAAATCAGTTTCACTTTTATTTGAGCACATTCAACTTTCTCAACAGCAAACTTAGATAACCCTAATGATTATCATCAGTATTTTTTTTTTCTGAAATCTTAAATTGAATGCACAAAACACAGATCTGAGTTTGACTCCTCAATTAAACTGGCCTTCTTTTATATTTTTGTGTGTGTGTCTTTTTTAAACAGAATGTATTTCTGTCAGTATTTGCTGTGTGGAAAGCAGTTGTTGTTTTGTGGACCGAGATGCAGTTCACAGGAGGCAGAGGCAAGCATGAGGCGAGCATCTATAATGAAGGTGCAAAAGAAAAGTAAACTCTGAACAACAAATGCCAAAATCCAGGAGTCACCAGAAACTGCCGCTAAACTAAGAAACACAACAGTGTGAGACAACTGAACACAAGGGCGCAGGGAGACTGAGAGGATGAATACAAGAGGTAATGAGGCAGGTGGAAACAGGTGGGAAACACAGCTGGACCGAATCACCAGACCAAACTGGGAAGTAGAACTAAATGTAAAGCACAGGTTGCAAAAGACTACCAAAGTAAAAACAGGAAGTAACTAAACAGATAAGAGATTTATACACATAACTTCACATTGCGGGACATGGAGGGGAATACTGAGCCCACAATAAACTACAAAAAATAACCCAAAGGAAGAAATACACATAGAAATAACCAGAAACTGAAACAAAGAGCTAAAACTCAACATGCGTAACACAGTGGCAAACAATAACAAGCAATACGGATTAAACTGAGGTCCAACAGAACATCATATAATGACAAGAACTCAAAGTCAAAACAGAAAACCCTGAGTCCCAAACCTGGCACCACAGCATTTCTGTCTGTAACTCAAAAGAAACAGAAAAGCTCATTATATAATAAAACCAGACGCTGCAAATGAATTCCTACGATTTCAATGGATTCCAAAGTTAATCCAATCATAGCAAAATGTGTGGCATACTGACACATCTATAGTAACTTATCAAAGCTCTTTTTGAACCATTTTAATGTGATCTAAACAAGCTCCTTCTTCAATCAAAATCAGTTTAAAGCAAACCAGTACTGTTCTTAGGGTTTAGATTGATAAAAAATATATCTTCTAAACGCTCTTTATGGCTTCAAATGATCTACTGATACTCTGTGGGTATCTTTTCAGTACTCCTTTAAGGTTAAGTGGACTTCCAGCTGCACTGTCATCATTACATCTGACTTTAGGACACATCATATATCTCGCACCACTCAGCACCATTTGCTCCACACGCTTTCTAGCACTATTGTGCTGTTCTTCAGTTACCCTGAGGCCAACAACAAGTACATTAATGCTATTAATGGATTATTGATCATAATGATTCAGCTAGATTTACGCTAACGCCAGCACCTGTCCTGCTGAGCAAGATGGTAGGGGCTTGGAAAAGTCCCCAGAATTCCTCAGTGCAGCAGACAATGGAAAATCCCAGGCCATTAGCTTTTGTCGGAATGATGAACGACCGCTAAGAGAAAAGAGTCGGGACCTCTGTGGTTGGGGTGACAACAATGATGGCGGGCAAAGGCCACCGTGCTACGTAAGCTGTGATTAAAATGAGTCACCTGAGGGTAAGCGGATAGATCTTCCCCAGTGAGGAAACCCTGCTAATGAGAATTAGCAGGGTTTTGATAAGGACATGAAGTATGGCAAGTAAGCCTGTTACTTTCACAAAGTGCAATTTCTCTCTAAGCTAGCCTTTAAAGTTTTAGGCTAGCTTCCTTGTCTTTATGTTGACTTACCTGTTCAAAAGTCACCTAAGCAAGTAATGTGAGGTCTTTACCATTACTGCTTTACATTTAAGGTATTATCTGTACAAACAAAGGTATATTGCTGCATGTGTTGGTCCAGTGATACAAAAAAGAAATTATGGATTCATGCCAGCATGTGAAAGTTCCCCAGGTTCACAGGTCCCCATCCCCAAGCCCATTTTGAAACAACCTGGGATGTTAGAGTGGAGGGGTAATGGTCTCCTCTCTCTCAACAACTATCATTAAGCTACACTCACAATGGCCTTGAATGCTCAGTCCCAAACAGTTTTTACACCGGGCAGCTCAAAGGTGTTGATGTGTGCAGCCGACCACAGCTCAAAGAATGGATGCATGCTGAAAACGTCTATGAGATAGAAACTAAGAAAAAAAAAGGACAAACAACATAAAAGCTGCCAATATAAACTGATGAGGAGTGGGCCAGACAAATTAAACTGTCCTAGCCCATTTTCACCACAGCTCAAAAACACCACGACCGGGCAGGAAATTGACAATGTAATAGCATATTTTGGAGCATATTTTGGGCAATTTGTCATTTTCTGACAGCACACTCCGTCCCAATAAATTGCGCTACTCTCAATACAAAAAGCATTGAACTGAACTGACAAGAATGAATTTTCCTTGTCCAAGCTCGGAAATGAAAGAAAGCAGCCCCTTTTCATCCGGGAGTGCAACACAACTAAAAGTATTTCCCCTTTCATTCTGACAGGAAAGGAAAATAATGTACGGTTAGGTGAATTATACACAAACCTGAATTCTTATGCAGCGTGCGGTATGGAAAGGTGTGGCAGGGGCAACAATTGTGTTGTGGCTAGGGAAGGCTCAAATGCATGGCCTTGGGACAATGACATTTCATGAACACTCCTTAAATAGACAAAGTTGATTTTGGCTCCCATTTTTGGCCCTCAATTCAATTTTTAGGAATTGTTTAAACAAACCTTTTGTCAATCCGCAGCACACTGTGTGAAGTATTACACAGTACTCGACTTTATCTGTTCTTTTCTCTGCAACATTCTACTGTTATTAGAAAACAAGGCCTCATTTTGTGTTGTGGTTTTGCCACTGACAGAATCCTGGCCATAGCTGAGCTGAATCCACACACCACGTCTGCTTTAGTCAGCATCGTCTCCAGAGTGCTTCTCCCAGTCACGCACCAACAACCCCCAAATGAAACAACTGGTAAATAAATAGGCTCTGCTCGTTGTCTTGTCTCCTGCTATACATGGAAATGCACAAAACCCTGATTGCACAAGAGGGAGAAAATAGTAGGAGGGCAAATGAAAAGACTTGGCCGTATGTTTCTGCCAAACCAGCAGCAGAATGTTTTTGCTTGCCTGGACACATTCCTCAGGAGTCGCACCCTATTATTATTAGAAGCGTGTGTATGTTTGTGTGAGGGTCTGCAAGTGTAGTGTGCAAAGCTTGTTGAGTGGCTCTTTGCTATACAGTAATGAGCCACTGTATCAAGTTTTGTCCTTTAGCTGTCATGCTTGACAACTGATATTGCAATATATATCATTAGACATGTGGTGATGATTTTAGAAAAGCAGTAATTAGACAAAATTGTACTAAGACCTAAGTTGTTCAGCCGCTTTTCCAAGGGAACAAAGATGAATTAGTACCCGATCAAAGTGGCTCAGATAATGGAGAGCATTACTGAAGGTTACTTGTTGGGTTTCATAGCCATCACCGGTGGCTATCTGATTTTGCACATAAATACATTTTGAAAAGGTGTATTATTTAGGTGTGTTATTTAAGTTATTTAATCTGCACTTAGGTTCAGGAATTAAATCCAGTTTTCTACAGAATAATGGGCACAAAAATAAATAGACAACTGGCTGACAATCAGTTTCGTGGGCAGCTATAACAGCTTAAACTCTTCTGTGAAGGGATTCCACAAAGTTTAGGAGTGTGTTTATGAGAATTATTGACCATTTTTCCAGAAGTGCATTTGTGAGGTCAGACACTGATGTTGGATGAGAAGACCTGGCTCTCAGTCTCCACTCTAATTAATCCCAAAGGTGTTCTCTCAGGTTGAGGTCAGGACTCTGTGCAGGCCAGTCAAGTTCTTCCACACCAAACTCGCTCATCCGTGTCTTTATGGTCCTTGCTTTGTGCACTGGTGCGCAGTCATGTTGGAACAGGAAGGGGACATCCCCAAACTGTTCCCACAAAGTTGGGAGCATGAAATTGTCCAAAATATCATGGTTTGCTGAAGCATCAAGAGTTCCTTTCACTGGAACTACGGGGCAAAGCCCAACTCCTCTGTGATTTGACGTGGCCTTCAACGTCGTGGCTGAGTTGCTGTCTATAATCCCACTAACAGTTGGCTGTGGAATATTTGGTAGTGAGAAAATTTCACGACTGAACTTGTTGCACAGGTGGCATGTTATCACAGTACCACGCTGGAATTCACGGAGATCCTCAGAGCGACCCATTCGTTCACAAACATTTGTGGAAGCAGTCTGCATGCCTTAGGTGCTTGGTCTGTGGCCATAGAAGTGACTGGAACACCTGAATTCAATCATTTGGATGGAAGAGTGAATACTTTCGGTAATATAGTGTATAAAAGAGTTCAGAAATTTCTGAAAAAAAAAACATTTGGACAGATGAAACCAAGGTTAAATTGTACCAGAATGATGGGGAGAGAAAAGTATGGAGAAGGAGAGAACAGTTCGTGATCCAAAGCATCCAAAGCATTATCTTTCAAACATGGAGGCAGTGTTGCTATCACTGTGCCACTAGTGTTTATTGATGATGTGACTGCTGATGAAAGTAGCAGTAGTAGATGAATTGTGAATTGCACAGAACTATACTCTCTGCTCAGATGCAGCCAAATGTTACAAAGACAGCACTTCACAGTGCAAATGCATAATGACCCAAAGTATACTGCAAAAGCAGCCCAAGAGTTTCTCAAGGCAAAGAAATTGGATGTTCTTCAATGGTCCAGTCAGTCATCTGTTCTCCACCCAACAGAGCATGCTTTCTTAGTTTCTGGACACACAAATGAAAACAAGCAGCAACTGAAGGTGGCTGCAGTAAAACTAAATAAAATCCATAACAGGCCTCCAAAATCAGTTAAAGACAAAGTTTTAGCCCTGAGACAGTTAGCTCAGTATATTTACTAGAGGCAGGAGAACTAGTGCATCTCTGTCTAAAGAGTTAAATAAATAACAGACGTTATTTTAATTGTGCTGTAGTTTTAGCTGCTTTAGACTGATGGTGGTGATTTCCTGCTGTTTCCAGTCTAAGCACTAGGAAAAAATGGTTATTTGCTAGTAGCTTCATATTCAGTACACAAACATGTGCTATCAATATTATTGGGAATTAAAACATGAAACATTGCATTCCAGACCTCACAGGAACAAAAGTAATTCGGCTTTTTATGAGCAACACTGTGACTGAGAGCTTGTGCTCAGCTGAGCCTGGACAGATGTTTACCACGTCAAGCCGCGTCCATGCAGAATAGGTTACAGTCCGAAATCAGTTTCACCCCCTGACATTTGAGTTCTTTTAATACTAGCTAATATTGACTTGGCTCCAGATATTTGACTCTGTTTTAATAGAAGCAGTGTGACCTTAGATCCAAATGAAGCACATTATTCAGTAGAGAAAATTAGAAAGTGAGAATCTGTGAGCATACACCAAGACACCCTCACACTCACACACCATATTAAAAAAAAAAAAAAACGTCTTCCACCCCCGCACATTTTCCTCGCCAGAAACAGAGCCCCCCCCCCTCGCTTTTCCCCCACCCCTCCGCCTCCACTGTCTCTTTAC
>VUQK01013618.1:3867-25239 GCA_015106715.1 Bujurquina vittata | reverse complement strand
CTATTGTTATGCGGTTTCTGAAAACCCAAGAGTTTTTCACCATGTAACTGGCCATGCATACTTGCTAGAAAGATGGTTGCAATCATAACACCTTTAGCACTTATAAATGAATGACTGATTGATTGATTGATTTTTTTGTAATACATCCTATAGAAGTATAGAGTCAGCTTTCTATGATCCACTTAACTTTAAAGGGCTACTGATGAAGTAATTAGCATTGTTGCAAGAAGGTTCTTGGTTGGAACGCCCGCTGGGGCCTTTCTGTATGGAGTTTCCGTGTTCTCCCTGTGCCAGTGTGGGTTTCCTTCAGGTCCTCTGACTTCCTTCCTCAGTCCAGAGAAATACATGTGAAGTTAATTGGTGGTTCTAAGCTGATCCTGGATGCGCGGTAGATGATGAAGTGTAAAAAAATACATTAAAATAAGAGTTGCATGCTAAAGTTCTTTGAGTAGTCTATAGAAACTGTATAGCTGTATAGAAATGTAAGTACATGGCATACACAACAAATACACTGCTCTAAAAACATGCAGCTCATGCCTTCAAGCTTTAAAGAAAAAGACTTGCTAGAGCTAATGCTATTGAAGCAGGAATTCCCATCTGTTTCCAACTTGAAGTTTCATTTTTATGAAGAGTAAGCATATGTGTCCGTACTTGCTTGGTGGGAGAGCCTAAGCATAGAGATGTGAGCGCGGCTGGAGGGGCTGAATTCCAGATGTTGACCTTCTGCAGCTTTAATGGTTTCCTACGTGGATATCAATATTCTTGTAACACAAGTGATACGCTTTTTTAAAAATATGCTTCCTTCTTACACAGAAGCATCCCAAACTCTCTGCTTATATAGAGAACGGGATTTGCCAGAAGAGGCAGTTTGTTGTACTGTCTCCATCTTTTCTCTTGTTCCTTGCAGATGGGTGAGAATTGACGACAGAAGAATTATATTTGGTTGTTGCTTGATTGAATTGCAATTTTGACAACATTCTGCCAAATAACTGCTATATGTTACATTTATTTGCATTTATAGATTGTTGAGTAAACAATGATAAAACACTCCATCCTGAGAGAGTTTCACTTCTATGAATGGAGAGCTTCCCATTATATTTGTATAGTGTGCAAAATCCTTCCCACCAGAACTATAGCAAGATTGTTCCAAACAAAATGCATTTTGTAAAACAGCTGCTGTTTTTTTTTAATGATTATCTAAAAATAATGTATCAGTAGAATTAGAATCAAAGTTTTTGGAGATCAGATCTGAATGATCAGAGAAAGTGATCTGACATCAAAAAATGCAGGCTCCACATTTCTATCTATTTCTGTCACGTAATCTGACTACAAGTTTCCTGTTTACAACAGTCCTCCCACACAAATATGTCAACCAAGTATCTGTGTATTCTCACCGCTCATTGTTAATGAACTGACACTGAGTCTGGCTGCCAGCAGCTTCCTGGTGCAACACGCTGAGCTTCAGCCAAACAGTCAAGCTGCCTTTGACTGGGTGTTATAGCTGACTGCAAACTGGATTAGAGGGTTAACCAATTAGCAGTAAGAGGATGGGTCAGAGTACCAAGTCGATCCCGATCTGTAGTCGAGCTGACTAAGAACTTACTAATCCACCACCAGGTCAGAACCTCCAACACTACAGGGGCTGCAGAAATCACAGAGAGGGGGGAAAGACAGAACTTTTTTAGTTTTGTTTTGACAAGCCTGTCCCAGCTGTCACAGGCAAGGTGTAACCCGGACAGGTCACCAGTCCATGGCAGGGCTTCTATTACTTACATAAATTAAAAAACAATTTTATATTTCTTCTTATTTCTATTTTTCATTAAGAAAGTGTCATCTTTTTAGGTGCAGGACATTAACCCTAACCCTAACAGATGAGTACTCAAAAGCCAGCAGAGCTGTTTACATTTGTTTACTTTGTTTTACACCTTCTAGTGTTGTGCTGTCCACATAAAGAATGGTTACTGTGGACACACTGAGCTTTAACTTGAAATCCACTCTAGCGGTTTTTGCTTTACGGCCTCTATCAAAGCAGTGTGGCGTTTGTTTTCCCTGCATTAGCTCGACGGCTGTAATACTTTACCCATTTTTATCTTTTAACCTGACAAAAGCCTATCCAGTCAGATGGAATGCTGAGAGCAAAATGCAAAATCAATCATTCTACATATAACATAAAAAGCTTCCTCTTTCTATTTAAGCTTGGTTTATCCTTAGAAAACATCATATTGGTTTCAAATGAACATTGACTTGCTTTTCATTTTCTCCCTCTTGCATATTAAGGACAGCTCAATCTCCACAGAGAGCCCAACAATGTCACCTCAAGGTCCAGCAAATCCAGCCGTATCTGACTGGTTTGACAAGTGATTTCTACCAACGCTAGGTGCTGAACATCAGCGCTACAGTATCTTAGAAATGCATATTAATTTGTAGTTATTACAGTATGTATTGGTACAGTGTAACTAAAAAGAAGTTTTTTTGTTTTTTACTTCAGGATTGGAAACTGGGACAATCATTTTAGTCGAGCTTGAACCACACACACACCCACACACACACACAAACATTTTACTTTGAATTAATTTGCCCTTTATGCACATACATAAATATCACTACCATTCACTCATTATACACAGAGTGCCCTTTCTTTTTAGTCTCCATGTCCCAGCAGCTCCAGTTAACCTTATTTTTCCAGGTGCTGTTTTTAGTTTGTCACGCAGAACTTATTATAAAGCAACAAAAATTACCATTTTTGGATGTAAAGCTTTTAGCCCAGCACAAACAATCATGTAGAAAGACGATAGACACGCATGCACGCACACACTTACATGTTGCCACCATTACTGTATTTCCACTTAAAGATTTCAGAAACCAGCCTAAAAAATCGAGGTGCATGAATTTGCTGCATGCGATTATTGAATATTGCTTTCTATTATTGCTTATGTATTGAGCAGAACTGTTTGTATTTTAATCTTTACTTTAGCCCAAGTCATATTTCCAGACACGACGGGCTTATCTTTATTATGTGATTTTTAAAATGTAGAGGAAATGAAATAAACATTATCTTGTGAATTTTATCTTATCTTTTAATTCACACTTGCTCTTCAATCCCATTACTTTTTAAAACATACCCACCCTGAGCTTATCAGTCAAATGGGATTCAAGTCAGAAAGACTTCACAGCGCACTTGGAAAAAGTAGATAGGACCAAGCTATGAACTGAAAATGTATTATCTGTATATATGTAGGCTTCTCCGGGGAGAGTGAACAAACCAGGGAACCCAAATTCTGAGATATGATGTACAGTATGATGAGTTAGATCATGTTTAGATTTGAGGAAAATTGTACCAAGTTGAAAAAAAATACATACCAATTAAATTACAGTAGTATATCTGAGGAGAGGGCTGCATAAAAACAACTGTAACACACTAAAATACAATTATTCCAAGCAGATTAAGCATGAGGTAAAATTCCCATGGTTAAAAAAAAGAAGTGGAGGAACTCACTTACACAACTGCCAGTTAGTGACACTTGTGTAAATCCTGCTTCTATCTGCATCGCCATCCAAATGCCTAAGCCCCTGGTGCTAATGGTATGCACTCAGCTGTCAGATTAATGCTCATTTACTCCCAGCAGGGTCTTCAATTACCAATGATTAAAAGCTCTTTTGGTGTTCTGTTTTAAGAGGCACGGGGTCGGTCTAGATTAAGAAGAGAAGAAGAAGCATGGAGCAAGGAGGTGAAGTGAAGTGAAGTAAAGTGACGCTAAAAGTGGGTGTTTGAATTTGAATCTTTCAGGGAAAATACTCAGCAACAATAAAGTAAAAAATAAAAAATGATGTAGAATGTGCTTCAAGGCCCTGTATTAATTTGGGATCTTGTGTGACTTTTGTGACTTGTGCTGTTTTAAAACATTAATCACAACATCGTAGTTGCACAATGAGAATTAGAGCGATATAACCGTGTCAGGTTCCCATTGGAAATGGCAGTCTGCAAGCAAGAAAAATATTCTAAATATAGCATTCTGATAATCCACAATTAACCCTTTCATACAATCTTGGCAGAATATGAAGAAGACCCAGTGGATTTCCTGGGTTCCTGGCTTTCAACTACCAACTGAAGTGAGAATGAGGAGAAAAGTTGCTGTGGGGGGTGGTTGGAAGTCTATGAGTCTATGAGTAACCTAATGCAGCATACTAGTCAGCTTTAAAAAGCACAAAGAAAGCGCTGCTACGGTGTGTTTGTAGGAGTTAATATCACTTCTGTGAAGCCCCATAATAATACTGCAAATAGTTCATTTATACAGCTGCAACTTTGTTGTTATTATGTTGAAGTTCACTGAGTTAGCCCCTAAATTATCTGTGTAAGAAAGCACAGTTCCAGCCAAGTGGGAAGCAGCTTGGATGAGGGTTAACACTTCCAAGTCTGAGGCCATGATCCTCAGCTGGAAAAAGGTCATGTGCCCACTCTGGGTTGGGAATGAGTTGCTGCGTGGAGGAGTGGAGGAGTTCAAGTATCTTGGGGTCTTGTTCATGAGTGAGCGCGGCGTGGAGCAGGAGTTTGACAGACAGATCAGTGCTTTGTCTGCAGCGATGGTGAAGAGGGAGCTGAGCGTGAAACACAAGCTGATGATTTATCAGTATATCTATGTTCCCACCCTCATCCGAGCCCATGACCTCTGGGTAGTAACCGGAACAATGAGACTGGAAATTAGCTTCCTCCATAGGGAGTCTGGGGTCTCCCTTAAAGATAGGTTGATGTGCTCGGTCATTCTGGAGGGCCTCAGATTAGAATAACTACTCTTTGACATCTATGGCTGCCTCCTAGCCTAAGATGCGTTCTACTGGGAGAAAGTCCCGAGGTAGATCCAGGACACTCTCAGTTGGCTCGGGAATGCCTCAGTCTCCACCCAGAGGAGCTGGGGGAAAGGGAGGTCTTGATATCGCTGCTTAGGCTGGTACCCACATGACCCAAGCACCAATAACATGGGATATACCACAGTTGATAGCGAGTAACAAGAGCAAGCACTGGTGCCCTAAATGTTTTAGCTGTTTTCTGATAAGAGCCCTGAAATTTTCATGTCTCTAGCTCCTGTATTTAAGAAGTTATAAATGTTCAAAAATGCTGGAAAAAAATCAGGGGAATTACGGAGGCCTCCATAACGTTTGAGGCAAAGACACAGTTTTTGTAGTTTTGCCTCTGTACACCACCACAGTGGATTGTAAATCCAACTGTCAATAATGTGACTGAAGTGCAGACTTTTAGATTTATTTTCGAGAGCTTTTTCAGTTAATTTGCATCAACTGTTTATTAACTGTTGGTTAAATTAGCCCCTTTATACACAGTCTCCCATTTTCAGAGGTTCAAAATTAGTGGGGCAGTTCCATTGCCAGTCGAGACGCGTCGCCTTGTTATTTCATGGCCAACGAAGCAGTTTGAGCTGAACCTATAGAGAAAAGCAGAAGTTCTGTAAACAGTGAAACAGAGCCAGACACAGGTAAAAAGATATAACAGGTCACAGTTACTCTATTAGAGCGAAGGACATTGCTCCAATTCAATTTGTTATTGAGAGAAAGCACGGTTCTATCAATAATATGAGAGGCCTGCTTCTGCTCCACTTTATTTTTCTGTGTCGGGCCCTCGTTTCTTCTCTCTCTTTGTGCAGCTTTATTACTTGAGGATACTGACATAGACAAGTCTAATCCAACAAGGTCAATACGCTTGTAGTACAGTATTACATGCTGCTGAAATGTTCACTAAAGTAGATAAAGGTAAGGTTGCGACAACCAAGCATGGTGTTAGGTCTGAGTGCATCTTGTCTAGCTGCATGAGTTTGGTCATTCTTGCTGTCTTCTTTTTTTAAAAATACTGTCTTGGTACTCTATCAGTTTGTGTGTGTCTTTCCTCCCTCCTCTGTTCCCTGCCTGTGGTATCTTACTCCTTAGTTATCTCTGTCTACAGAACTAAACCTGTCTGTATGCTGCAGTGCCTTTTGTTCATTTTCAACAAGTTTTTACCAGAGTTCCTTTTATTTATTCTCCTGATCTTTCTGCTGTGAGTCTACATTTGGGTCCTCCTTTTCAAAATATGAACTAAACACAGAAAGTCAAGCAGACACTGCGCATGGAAGACCCAGAGGAGGTGAAACCCTCTTTGGAACCTTGTGCATTATATTTTAAATTGCCACACTGACGCTGACTCTGAGCAGGCCTGCAAGCTCTTCTTGCTATTCTTAAGAAGGGCTTACACGCCTTCAGCAGACCGCTATCAATATTCCAGCCTGCCATTTCAATGCCTGCTTCAAGCTCATATGTCTGCTAGCCTTCAGCTCGCCAGCTCCAAATTAATCTCCATGATAGTCTGGAAACAAATTGGTCTACTAGCCTCTGTCCGTTTTTATGCCAGAGCTGTGAGCCCTGCTCCCAGCATACTAGGTGTGGTTATCATAAACCTCCACATCAGTCTAACAAGTCTCCTGAGTTGACTAGCCTCTAGCCTGTTAGTTTTACGCCAGCCCCGACTGCTGGGTTGAATCCTCCGCTTCACCTGGATAGACTCACTTTTCCTCTGTTTCTGGGCTTGTCAACACTTTGCCTGTTTCAAAGTCTGTTCCCAAATAGGTCAAGACCTCTCCTTTGGGTCAATTAATGCATTCTCTATCCCTTGGTCAGAGCCATAGTTAGTTTCTGCCTGTCCAGGGAAGCACTGAAGAGAACAATGCTCTTGCACACCCCCCATTCTCTTTGAAATAGGCCCACCAAGCTTGGCTGCTTGAGTTAAACTCCTTTGAGTCTGTGCTGTAACTTCCAACGACCTGCAGGTGACCCAGCTGCTCCAGAGCCCCCCTACAGATGTGATGTTAAGCTTGGTGTTCTAACCCAGCTAGCTGTGGAGGTGCTCTTGCTACATATTGCCAGGTAAATCATCCATGATTTGACTTGTAAATAAGATGTCTATGCTCTTTAAATGAAGATAAGTGATGTGAGTTATTCAGGCAAAATCTGCACCATAAATCAACATTAAATAGTGTTTGCTGTTAGTTGTCTCTCTCTCTCTCCCTTGGTGTTTGTGTGTCTGTGCATACTCCACTCACGGCATGTGATGTTTTTCTAATTACTCTGAAAAATGACGGAGGGTGTCTCCATTCAAGTGTGTCGCCGACTATGGCACCACTGGCCGCGGAGACATACATCACTCTAATTGGCTCAAATGGCTCTAATATATGCCACCATGTTGCCTTCATGGATCAGCAGCGTCGCCTTTTGAAAATCAATATAGGAACAGCACGCTAGGATAGAGGAGTGTTGCATTCAATAAGCAGCCCAATGACTTTGGCATTTCAGTGTTAATCTTTTTGCTATCCGCCGGTGGTGAGAGCGGTAATTGACGGTAATTGGGGGAACATTAAGGCCCAAGATAGAGAGAGGAGGTTCGAAATGTGCAAGGAAGCACTGTGTCATGTGTGCATCTATGTGTGTGTGCATGTCTTTGATAAAATAATATTATGTGTCCAATATTTGCGTAATTATAGCTATGGCTGCAGAGTACTGATATTTAATCATTAGCCTATGGCTTAATCTTCCAGTGGATGACACTTGTTATGTGTTATAAATTGGGAAATTACATGTTGTGATAAGAGGCATTTACTGCACTACTTTTGCACAAGTCAAACATGAGGTGAGTGAGGTTTTATGGCAAAAATTGCATCTTGCCTCTAAAACATTTATTTGAAAGCCTGGCTAAGATGATATGAGATTTTAGGAAGTTCCCCAAGCCCACTCATTAACGTATCAGTTAATTAATAGATATAAAACTATCAAATGAAACTTGAAACGGCAGAGTGCCAGCTCGTGCTGTGACAGTGTTACAAAGCGCATCTAGCATCACTGCAACAAAGTACACACCGTACGCCTACACTGACACGTTTGATCATCCCACAGACCTGCAGTTGTTTTATCTGCATCTGAATGATCTTCAAATCTACTATACATCATCTTTATAATCATAGTAACAGGGAGTAACAGCCCTGACAGGTTGAAGACATAAAGAAATCACACTGATTAAAGTCGGTCCCCCCCCCACCCCACTCCCCCAAAAGTGTGCTGCAAAGTGAAAACGTGTATGTTCAAGAAACAAGCTTTCCTTTCCATATGGTAAGGCTTCACTGTCACACTTTTTAGCGGACTGCAATAATGTGTCAAACCTCAAATCGATAGATGGGTGCCACGAGCTGCGATCCTGAATCATGAATTGGCACAGGTTTTGCTTTGTTTTGACTAGGAAGTGAATCTCTTGATGTGAAGAGTCTCCTCTGTGAGAGTGACCTGGGCTGATGTAGGCAGCATTAATCTGGTATGATGGGAGAAACCAGAGCTCATGGAGAAAATCCATGCAAGCCCATGGAGATCATGCAGACTCAACACAAAAGGGCCATACCTGGGTTTGAATCCATGTCCCTCTTGTTGTAAGGTAACAGTGCTAACTGAGCCAACTTTTTAAAAACCTTTCTCATACGTACAGCATGCATTAAATCTATTCAGGATTTTTTTTTTTCAGTATAAACTGACTAAAACAGTGAGAAATGTGTACTGAATTCCCAGCCTGAATGTCCTTGATAAGGCACAGCTGGTGGGATGGGGTGGGGTGCTCATCAGTCACTCCTTGAACTGATGTACTCACTATCTATATAGTCTATCTGCGATAAAGGACAGAAGGAGAAAAACTATATTGCCCACCAGGAAACATAGATCACTGTCACCATGGTGGAAATGGAAAGTGGCCTTAGAAAGGTTTTTTTTTTTAACACAGCATTTTCCCCTACATCTTTCTCTCTTTCCTGTCTCTTATCTAGATGTTCTTTGATAGGAGAACCTGTGGAGAATATTTCAGCCTGTGTTACTGGTCTTCGTTTAGGGGAACACAAAGGCTTGAGGCATGATAAACATGGGCTTGGTAGCCATGTAATTCTGCAGTGCAAAAACCTCTGTCACACTGGGATTCTGACCATGCCTAAAAAAATAAACCTCAGTGTTGGATTTTTGCTACCTTATCACACCACTACAGCTGTTAGTGCTCAAAGAGGCTCAGCTGCATTCCTCTGTGTGTGTGTGTGTGTGTGTGTGTGTGTGTGCGCGCGCACGTAGATGTTTCACAGAGAAAGACAGCAAGTAGAAAAAGCAAAGGGAGAAAAACAGAAAAAAGAATGAATCCAATGTCAGTGACAGCCCTGTGACAATGCTCTTTGCTTTTCAACCCTTAAAAACTTTTATCATCAATATGCAGATGTCACATGTTTATTCTGCAATTACCTGTATGGGTACCATTCTGTGTAGGTCCTTGATTCTTTCAAATCAATTTATCCATTCATATCCAAACTTGGTAACAGGTTATTCCAGATGCCCTTCTCCCCAGCAATGCTTTCCAGGTTCTCCTAGGGGATCCTAAGGTATTCCCAGGACATGAGAGTAGTGGGTTCATGGTCTACCCAAGGGTTGGTTGTACCCAGAAAAGCTCCAAAGAGAGCTAGCTATCTATCTATCTTATTTATGAGAGGATGTAGAAAGGTGAAGGTAACAGTGGTTCTGGTGGTAATTGCATATATATTTATCTATATAGTATATTTCTTTAAACACAATAGTGCACAAAACCCTGTTTTCTTACTGAAAATACATACAGAAACTGAAAAAAAAGCCCTTAAGTGCCATGTTGCTCCAGCTGGTCAGAATGTAAATGAGATTTAACACTTTAAATAAGGGCCACCGAGCTGGTGAGTGCTCAGTGGTGTGCGGGAGACCAAGAAAGGCACATTCAACAGTATTCCCCTCATGGATTCGTTTGAGTTATGGAGTAAATAAACAAAGACCCAAAGGAGGAAAAATAGCTGGAGTCATCTATGCAAGCACACACAAAGCAAATCCCGCTAACACGCAGTCACAAGCTCCTAATAAGTTTTGCTGTAGAGAAAACAAAGCCTGCTTGTGATGCTACTGCATTAATTTAGATGAATTTAGGCTATAGGAATGATCAGAAGGACTGACTATCTCCACCCCAATAGGAAAGGTAATCCACTTTTACTGTAACACCCATTGTCATCACTGTCTGTCCGACCATATGTTTGGCTTAAATCTATGTATTTAATATATTACTTGCTAATAGATGGAGGCAACATTTACTTGACTTCTGTTCACACCCACCATATTTTAATTCAAGTCCTTTTGAATAAGCTCCTGCTCTTCATTTAATACAATATTGGCACTTGTGCTGAAATCTTGATCAAAGCTGATTAAATAAAAATCTCAAATAATTTTAGCATTAACCAACAGATGACATTCATTCATAAGTCCAGTGCAAATCAGAGGCTAAATGAAAAGCTCAAAAAAGTTAAAGGAACACTTTGAGAACATCAGATCTCACTGGGGAAACAATCAGGCTGGATAGCCATAGTGATCTGGACTGGGTAATGTGTTAGGAATGAAAAGAAGCCGCACCGTTTGATGGAAATGAAAATTATCAACTTACTGTACAGACGGCTCAATTCAAAGACACCCCAAAAATCAAAGTGAAAAAATTGCATGGCAGGCTTGTCCATTTTGCTGAAATTTCATTACAGCAACTCAAAATGATACTCAGTAGTTTGTATGAACCCCTCATGCTTGTATGCATGCCTGAGAGTGAGATGGCAGATGGTGTCCAGGAGGATCTACTCCCAGATCTGGACCAGGGCATCACTGATATTGTAGGGCTCTAGTAGTGCTCATCCAGTTCTGCCTTGCACAAAGGAGCAGATACTGGTCCTGCTGATACGTTAAGGACCTTCTACGGCCCTGTTCAGCTCTCTGAAAGTAACTGCCTGTGTCCTGGAACTCCTCCATGCTCTTGAGACTGTGCTGGGAGACACAGCAAACCTTCTGGCAATGGCACTTATTGATGTGCCATCCTGGAGGAGTTGGACTACCTGTGCAACCTCTGTAGGGTATACTCTAATTAAAAAGCATTCCTTTCATTTTTTTGAGCAGTATACATCACTTCCCCCTGCTGCAGTATACTCCTCATAAATGTTTCTAGGCCATTAAGTGATACATGTATGTATAAGCATTTTACTTCTCTTCCCATTAACAGATTTTTGGACGTTTACAGTAGAAGCCTGATTACCTTAATGTCGCAGACCCTGCTGGACCTAGAAGCAATATTTCCTGAAACTCATTAATCAGACATCAGCTCTGCTGAACATTTAACTGATAACATTACCGATAACATGACCCATCCTGTTCCCTTAATAATCTCTGAGCCCATTTCCTGAAGGATGTAATTCAGCTTGTCTGTCCATTTATTTTATCCTGGCTATACGATAAAATGAAAAGGCAGACAAGCTCTGATAGATTCATTGTTCAGTTTCTCAAACATCCCCTTAGAGTGCTTCATTCTTGAGATCAACGGGTTCAAAATGAAGTAAAAATGCATTTTATGTCCTAGAATTTGAGAAATGTCATCACTTAAATATGCAAAGGGTATCATAATTGCAGTTTACAATCTCGTGTAGACCATACCATGCATGAGTTTTGGCTTTAAAATGGTAGACCCCTTTCTCATTCCTATCTGTGTGGAATGCCATGGTATTAAAGTGCTCGTGTGTGCTCAGGTGGGAATGTCCCAACAAAGCAAGTAAACAATCATAGCTGAACAGCATGCATAAAAACAAGGGACAGTCTCTTCAGGGAGCTCTATGCATAATGAGCTGGCAGATGATACCAAGATTTCTGCTAAAGCATTAATATACTGGGTACCTATAAACATTGTCCTAAAATTCTGAATTAGAGCCAATGAAAATGAGGTCACCTTTTTTTTTGTCCACTAACATAAACTTTCCAAGCTGTATTGTTGTGTTTACGTAGCCTGCCAGATAAGAATGAAGAGTCTTTACAGGACCACAGATTGTTTTAATTCCAAAAGGGCAACCGAACCTTTGTGGCTTAAAAGGTTTAAACGTGAAGCTCAACAAAAAGCACTCTCTCACACATAAACTGGGGGTTAATTGGGGGGCAGAGATAATGGCTCATTGAAACATACATGTGTACATCCACTCTTGTAAATATACAGCTATTTTTTTTGTTCTTTTTTTTCTGTTTTTTAATGAAGAGGGAGACAGAAAATAGTAATAAAGAAACTTGTAAAAGGAAAAATCTTGCTAACCAATTCTGAGCTCCAGATAGCTGATTTTGACCTTTACTGCCTTTTTACTTCACTGTGAATCAAGCTGGAATGTAAATCGGCTGTCTGGCTCCCCAGACTAAGTAGGCAAAGAACCAGGCATGACCCACTAGAACAATAATGAAATACTTTCTGACTTGTGGTCAAGATTTTCTTATTTGGTCCAAAACAACACACACAAGAAGTTAATTGAAAACAGCATTTTGTTAAGATAGAATTCATGCTGTATGTACGCCATCAGTGTAAACAATTTGTCTCAAAACTGAACAGTGTTATGCTTCCATTTTTGGCAGTGCTATATGGCATCCATGTAGTGGCTGTACAAGCATTTTCTCTGGTTGTTGATTGGCTTCCTCCCAGGCTGCAATGTACAATTGCACTCTTTAAATAATAACAGTGTTAGTTAAGGTCGTGTCTTTAAGCTGAACTTTTCCACTCTGTCTCACACACAAATGAGCCTCCGGTCCTCTTGCGCACACTGAAAATCTTCAGCAGGCATGTGTTTGCAAAAAAGCAACACTAAAAGCTTTTGACAAGCAGAGGTCAGGGGAAGGGGTTATCTGGTTAACATTTTTAGGATGCGAGTGGAGGATCTGGCCCACATCCATGACCCCAAACATCTCCACTGCTGTCAAAACAAGGAACCAGGACAAAACACGTTGTTCCGGGTCTCTGCAGAGCTAGAGTTCAAAGCTCTGCAGAAACTTTCTTCCCAGGAAACAAAACAAATTTCAGATAATAG
The DNA here is from genome assembly GCA_015106715.1 of Bujurquina vittata. Lineage (NCBI taxonomy): Eukaryota > Metazoa > Chordata > Actinopteri > Cichliformes > Cichlidae > Bujurquina > Bujurquina vittata. The sequence continues at coordinate 12,301 of VUQK01013618.1, read as the reverse complement.
CATTTTTTTGCTTCCTTGAAAGAAAAAGGCTTTGTATGAAGTCTGTATGGTATCCCCAGTTAACACAAGAATAAAAGAAACTCCTTTACAAATGATAATACTAAGATGGTCTTCAAAGATTTGCAGTCATTAAACCATCAGCACACAGATATGTGGAGGGAAAGGATAGGAGGGAAAATGTTAATCAATTAAGCCATATAACCTCTTATTTTATAGAGATTTGTGGAAATTAATTCCAGATAGGCTAGATTTTAATTGATATAACATAGCCATGTAGACATCAAATAGCCAATAATCTCAGTTCAGCTGCAGATAAAAGTTCAAGAACCAGAGCTTGTTTGTATACTGGTCAGCTACAGCTACAGTTACACAGCTGGGTCCATAATTTGGTGGACAAAGACACAACTTTCGTCTTTTATACACAGCCACCCAAAATGAATTTGACAGTTTCATGGCCAGGTGAGGCCCGTTTCCCTGGCTTCAAAACAGTAAAACCCGAATTCTAGAAGGTGATGCTGTATGATATATGATTGAAGTGCAATGCACATATTTGAGCCTCTGAAAATGGGGGATTGTGTGTAAAAAAAAAAAAAAAATGGCTGTAAATTCCTAAACAGTCAATGCAAAATTTGTGTTAAACCCTTTAAAGCTAAAAGTCTACACTTTGACCACATATTATTTGATTAATAATTCATTCAAATTTGAATGAATTTCAGTGTCAGTCATTGAAAAAAACAAAAATATTTTAAATCACAACCATATTATGTGGGGTGATTTTCATGACCCACTGGGACAATTTCTTGGGAATTTCATCCAATAAAACCTTCTGACAGAGCCAACGTAGAGCAGTTACAAAAAAAATCTGGTGTGTATGAAATTGTCACATCAGGCGGCATTGATTGATTGATTGATTTTGCCAAGTCATCAGACTTTGCACATTTTCCTAAATAGAAGATAACACTGACTATAAACAAATCCACCCTCCACTCAACCCACCCCCAACATCCCAACATATTTTTTTTGAAGGAAAACCTGTCAGTGAAACTGATATAGCTAAAAGGTTTTCCAGGGATACGCTGAACCCTTCATCTTGCATCGTGCATCTTCTCCATCAGTCACGTCGTCAAACATTTCTTTAGCACAATTTCTCCGACAACCGTGACACTTGGCAGCTTGACATACTGTGGGACTTGCTCATGTCTGCAGTAAAGAAGATGGACGATGCTAGGAATTCATTTTCAGTCCTCGTGCAAGCCTTCAGAAACTCGTGTTAAACAGAGCTAATAAAAGAATGACTAAAAGTGACTGCAAATTGACCGAACCAGACTGAAATCATAAATCATCATACGGCTAAGAAGAAAAAAAGATTTAATTTTTGGGCCGTATCACCCAGCTCTACAGCAGCAGCGAGAAATAGTAGGACAGACAGGAAAAGACTAATGGTGACCTAATCCAAGGTCTGTTCTTTCCTAATTAAAACCTCCAGTCCATTCATTTTCTTCAATAAGGACTCTACAGAACGCAGCAGACGGCAGTCTCATTCAAATGAATGGGGGAATTAAACACAGAAACAAAGGCCACAGCCGTGGATAATTGCAGAGGAAAAGGGAGTGCAATTGAAAGTGACATCATCAACATAAACAGTCTTCTCAGATGAAAGCACCGAATCAGACGCCTCATATTCAGAGCGAGGAAGTACAGAAAGTCGGTGCATTACGGTGCAGCACATCAATATGATGCAAGTATGGCTTGTTGGTAATTGCTGGAGTGAACTGCAGTTGTGGGATTAATTGTTGTTACTGACTCACGCTATCTTCCTATATGAGAGCAGCTGAAGTAGGCAACTGCAATGTCTGCAGGCAACAACTGGTGCTGTGTGGGTGCGTGTGTGTGTGTGTGTGTGTGTGTGTGTGCTAATATTATTAGGGGTAATGTCTAGGCCATTTGAATACAAATAATCTTACTGGTGATGCAATAATGAACACAGAAGCTCAAATCAAATCATGGGTAAGAAACATTTCCAGCTTTTTTTCATGTGCTCCTTTGTGCATCATAAGATTCATTAAACTAACCTGTGCCGAGGGGTGTCGCTGGATGGTCTAGCAGTAATACTCAAGTACTAAAATTCCCCATAAACCTGAATGCGGGCATGAATGGTCGTGTCCAACTGTACGCCTTGACTGACTGACAAGCTCTCCATTTACCCGCTCTCTCTCCCAAAATCAGCAGATGGACTTAATTACTACTGTATGACCATTACATTGGCATAGCAAATAAGCCATACAAATGCATCTCTTTGGCCCATCAGAAACACCGATTTAAATCAGTCACAGAGCCAAGGCCTCAATTTTTAGATCAAATTTAGTTAAGTCAGTGCCACAGAATTTTGACTTGCAATGAAAAGGAAATTAGGAGTTGCAATAAATGGAGAATGAACATGCAACGCGGGTTCAGTTCTAAAGAGCAGTTGGCCTCTTTTATTTCATTTACATTTCAGCCTAAATGTAAACTCCTTTGCATCCTTTACTGGCTGGACAAGTGCAGCAAATGGACAGGGAGGCCTATATAGTCTATGTTGGGATCAGTGGAGAATATATAATTGCTTTTAGCCTTGTGATTGAAATGCAAATGCCAAAAAGTGTATATCTTAAAATAACAATTAAGCAGTGTGCACACATGTTAAGTCATCTGCAGTAGGTATAGTTGTACATGTATAGTTCCGGGACACGGCAGTAATATTTATATAGCTGTCTAGAGACGTGTTCTTTGCACCATGTAACGCAGCTGAGGAATGGCTGTGTAACTGAAAGCGAGAGGGCTGCGGAGCTTTTCTCTGAGATATTCATGTCAGAGTTTTTGGACCAGCGGTGGTCACGCTTAGCAAGTGTATTGACTGGCACCGCTGTAATCACACCGAGTCAAAGTTTATTTGTGTAGTAGCTTCTGCACAATTTAATGTAATTAGACATGCTTTACAGGTGATCAATAAACTGTTGAGACACAGGAAACCATAAAAATAAAACAAATATTCCTGCAGAGTTTTCATTACTGTTGTCTAGGCAGATGAACAAAGTAAATAAATCAAATGAAATGGATACAATTTTGAGAATATGTTATATAAACATTACGGAAATGGTTAAATAAAATAAAATTAATGTTCTAAGAGGTACAGGTTTTAAGTTTGTCCTGTTCTTTAGATAGATTCATGCCACAGTACTGCATCAGATGGGACAATATTACAATATTATTACTAGTCTGTTGGAATGGTTACACTGTAACTGTATATTTGAGAGGAAACATTTTGGTTGCTTGTGTTTCTATGAGCCGTTGCAAATATAATTTTAATAGAATTTCATCCGGGCTTTAAAAGGCAGTGATATCCAGGCACCGATGCCTAAAATTCTTTCTCTGTCATCAGCAGATGTGAGATTCAGTGTTTGATATAAAAATCGTGCCTCTAAAATCTGTTTAATTCAACTGCCTCTTATTTATATAGTGTCATCTGACAACAGCAGTTGTCTGAAGGTGCTTGATATAAATTCTGTGACGCTAAAGAGCCAGTCATCCGCATTATAGTGGCTGAACTGGGAAACCTATAAAGAGATCCGGATGTTGCACTGGTGCATGTGCAAAAGCTTCACAGTAGTATGATGGCAGTCTGTATTTTATTCTACTAAAACTGGAGGCTTTTTTTTTAGCTATAGAAGGACTTCTGAGAGGTATAAGTTCTATGGTTTCTCTGGATTTTGGTAATTCCAAAGTTCTGTTTTCTGTCAAAACCTCTTTGGGGCACTTAGATTCTTGCCCTTTTGAAATGCACTTTTCCCTGAATAACTGCAGTATTTTCACACAAGTTCAGGGTGGTTTATTTGGACCATTTCACAGCAGCATGAGCAGAATATTTTTCGTACACTCATCTGTGAAGGTGTCATGTGACAGTTGTGATATCACAACTCACCTCGTCACCCTGATCCCAAACAGCTTTATGGGGGCTCCTGTCCCTGGGCACTGCACATGACAAAATGCTTGCAAAAAAGCTTTGTATGCCCTCTGAGTCACACCCACACTTTCTATTCTAACCCTACCTGGCGCTTGGCCACTGAAATGCTTTTTTCCTTGCTACCCCTCTGTTATCTCATTTGTCTCAGTCCCCATAAGAACCCCTGCTCCCTGTTCTCAAGCTTGAGCTCTTTATCCTTCTCATCCTACCTGCCATTATTCTGTCGTGAGGCTTTGAAATCCCCAAGCCAGGCTGATATCCATCTTGAAAGTAAAAGTGCTGACTGGATGTGATCTTGATGGCAGAACAACTGAAGTATAGTATACTAGTTTGTAAAGAAAACCGCCCCAGAAGATTTAGACAGAGATTTAGAGGGGTTCAAGCTCAGCACTGGCTAATCAGCAATGTTCAAATACAAAGCACTATATTTAAATGACCTCTCACTCATATTTGGAAGGGGACTGTATTGTGCAAATGTCTTGTCCCCCTCATTTGTTTATATTTTTCTAGGAAAATGGGAAATTTATTGAAATGTGCAAACATACCTTAATACACAGTATATAGGGGAAAATAAAGTTTGTATAATTCTAACAAGCTTGAAGTCAATATTTGGTATGACTACCTTTATTTTTCAGCACAGTCTTGTCTCAGGCAGCTTCCTGTAATTTCTTTGAATAGTCTTCAGGAATGGTTCTCCAGGCTCCAAAGCTTTTTTTTATTTTATTTTTTTGGGGATATCAGTTCCCTATTGTTCTGTTCTCTGTCAAGTTTATCCCACATTGTTTCATTAATGTTGACGTCCAGTTCTTTTGTAATTTGGCATACCTCAGCCTTTTTTTTTTCCCCCAATTTCCATTCTTTAAGAATGGTTTCTTCACAGCCAACCCACCATTGAGACTATTTCTGATGAGGTTTTGGCAAACAGTAAATGGATTTTGAAAAACTGCTTTATTTTACAAGACATCTCTGGTAAATGCATTAAATTCCCACTTAGTATTTAAAGTCCACTAGTAGGTCAGGTAAGATTTTAAAAAATGGAAAACCAATAATGTCTCTAGGCACTGGCAGAGTATGCATTTCCTTTAAACATTCATCAATCTCAAAGAAACATATCCATTATAACCCATAGCATGGAAAGAGAAAGACCTTGGAACCATAATTTATTCCATACGGGAAGGCTGTAATGAATTCCTGCTAAATTGGATTTTCAGAAAGCAGGAAAAATATAAATATCTACAGAAATCAATATAATTTCCCTTTCTTCTAGACTGAATTGCGTTTCTCAGCCTCACCAAATGTGCTCTAATATTAAAGGTAAAATGAAAATAATGAACACCGAAAGCAAAAGAGGCATCAGAAAAGAAAACGCATTAACACTAGTTACGCAACTGCGCAGACTGTGATGTTGCAGCTCCATTATAGCATCAGATGTGAAAAAATCAACACATTAGAAGGTGCTCCTCTTCACACATCAGCTCTGATGTAACTCAGTGTGTGTTTGTGCACAGGCGTGCGCCTGCATCTGTTACATACACACAGTTTTCTGGAACTTATGACTGCCAAAAAGATTTTTATCACGTCACGTGATAACTTTGCACTCTCTCAACATGATCCAAGTTTTTTCAAATATAATTAGATGATTAAATGTCATCATGGCTCTTAAAAAACTTATTTTTAGCATTAATAAATATATTTTTAAAAAAAAAACAGTATATACGCTAGTTTTATGAAATTTCCCACACAACTTTTGAGTTCATTTATGTGAGCCTTACTTAAATATGTGCAAGAACAAACTTAACAACTCCTCAATATGCTTTTACATCAGGATGTGTTTTATTCAAATCAAGAAGCTCTAATGCATTTACTGTACTGAGCTGGCAAAACAATGAAGTGCAATACCTCGATTATGATTTTGCAGTTAATCTATGGTATGATATAGCCTATGCAAGCGACCAGCACCATCGCCTGTATTTATGCCTATGTTTTGTTGCTTTTATACTGATCAGAATAAATCACTTGTACAGAGGAAAAGTGACAGGGATGTCTGGGAGCACATTTAACAGTGCTAGCAGGAGCTCTGCATGTACACATACAGACTGTAGACAGTCCCACAAACACAAATCCCTAAAGCGTCAACACTTCTGGTAATGATTAAATATCTGTTACTCTAAATAGTGTCTCCAGAGAAATGGTCATAAATGAGCAGTTTATGTGGGTGGGTTTGTGTCCCAGCACAAGCTCTTCACATAGACTAAAACTTTCTCCCCAGTGAATGTGGGCCAGTAAAGAGCCAGTCTGCTTGCCTCAGCACTAATCCAGGGAGAAAGCAACAGCTAGCCATTCTGAGCTATGGAGCCATGCTGCTATTCATGGAAAGTGCAGGGTTGGATTTCCAGTGCTAAAAAGACTCTCTAGTCTTTTCTACAGGACGGGTTTTCAGCACATTGTGCAATAAAAAGCCTTTGATTGTCCCAGAGTATGAAATTGATATTTTAGTTGCACTGGAAGCTACGATTTGGAGTCATGATTTGACTTTATGAAAGTAGTAAACAAATAATTCATTTTATGTCTATGGCAAACTGCTGTACTTTTTTAAATACTACCAACAGACATTCCACTCCAGGAAAACTCAGCCAAGGTGTAGCCAGGAGAAAGGAGGCCTAAGCTCATGTAAGCATGGAAAAACATGAGAAAACAAGGGAAACTGATTTGAATTAGCTGAAATCGATCAAAATGACTAACATTACACACACTATATTGCCAAAAGTATTCACTCACCCACCCAAATCATTGAATTAAGGTGTTCCAATCACTTCTATGGCCACAGGTGTATAAACCAAGCACCTAGGCATGCAGACTGCTTCTACAAACATGTGGAAGAATGGGTCACTCTCTCCTGTGCAGCAAGTATAGCTGTGAAATTTCCTCACTGCTAAATATTCCACAGGTAACTTTCACTACTATAACAAAATGGAAGCAATTGGGAACAACAGCAACGCGGCCATGATATGGTAGGCCACGTAAAATCACATTGCAGAGTCAGACCTCCAAACTTCATGTGGCCTTCAGATTAGCTCAAGAACAGTGTGTAGAGAGCTTCATGGAATGGGTTTCCATGGCCGCTGCATAGCAGCTGCATCCAAGCCTTACATCACCAAGTGCAATGCAAAGAGTCGGATGCAGTGGTGTAAAGCATTCTGCCAGAGTCTGGACTTAGAGGTTGCCAGGAGAACGGTACTTGTCTGACTGCATTGTGCCAAGTGTAAAGTTTGGTGGAGGGGGGTGGTTATGGTATGGAGTTGCTTTCCAGGAGTTGAGTTCAGCCCCTTAGTTCCAGTGAAAGAAACTCGTGATGCTTCAGCATACCAAGACATTTCATACTCCTAACTTGGAGATGGCTCCTTCCTGTTCCAACACTGCACACCAGTGCACAAAGCAGGACCATAAAGACATGGAGCAAGTTTGGTGTGGAAGAGCTTGACTGGCCAACACAGAGTCCTGACCTCAACCTGATAGAATAACTTTGAGATGAATTAGAGTGGAGACTGTGAGCCAGACCTTCTTATCCAACATCAGTGTCTGACCTCACAAATGCACTTCTGGAAGAATGGTCAAAAATTCCCACAAACACTCCTAAACCTTGTGGAAAGCCTTCACAGGAGAGTCGAAGCTGTTATAGCTGCAAAGAGGGCTGACATCATATTAAACCCTGTGGATTAAGAATGGGATGTCAACCAATTTGATATGTATGTGAAGGCAAACGAGTGAATACTTTTGGCAATATAGTGTACTTTCCATCTTGTCACTTTGAGATACTCTTCAGTTTGTATTCTTTATATTTCCTTCTGCGTAAAACAGCATTTGGATTCTTGAAAACTTCATCGCCTTGACATGACTGACAGTCTTTTATCCAATGTGTAATTCGCAGCCAAATTAATTATAAGTCTGTGTACTGTTCTTCTGCTTTTGTACACATCTAAAGGAATCTTGCAAATCAGACGTTTGCCACTATATTGAACACTTTGCCCACTGGCTGCATGCAGGCTTATGAGATATGACCTTGCACTAGATTTCAGAGATGGCTTCTGTATTTTGAACAAGTGGATGCAAAACTATGCTGTAAGTCTGTCATGGGAATAATGAAAACTGCAGTTATTGGGTGGAAAAGAAACTGTTCGAATAGTCATTATCAAGACACTCATTGTGTCTTCTTGGCCCCACTAAAATCATTGTGACTGTCGTACAATAATTTCAAATTCACCCCAACAAGGATTGTGGTACTCTCTTGTTCTTCACTGGTGCTCACAGGAGAAATCTTTTGAAAAACTAACAGCAATTAAAATGTCAGCTTTTCTAAAGCTTAAATTAAAAAGCATAACATAAATGAGAAGACTGACATTGTCAAAAATAAATACAATTTTATATCAAGAGGTT
>VUQK01013615.1:5969-24603 GCA_015106715.1 Bujurquina vittata | reverse complement strand
AAAATGTAATTCTTAAAATATAAGGCTGAATATCATGTCCCCCACAGAGGACAAAAATGAACTGGTGGGTCTCAGGAGGATAAAGCTACGACATTTTACAGTTCATCACTGTTCCAAGAAAGTAAGAATAACCCCACGGATCATATCTTATCACTAATTTTATTAATTTCTTCCTCTAAACATCCACATGTCTATCAGACCGCATTGCTGCAAGACTGTTCAAAGTTTTAACATTAGTTAACATATAATTTTCAGAGAAAATGGATTTACAACTTCAGTTAGGAACGTCTCTCTTCAGTTCCCAAAAAGCATGCCTTCTGAGTCCCAAACCTCGCGACTCTGGCACATCAAAACAATCACATCAGCTACGACTCTGTTGTTCTGAATTGTGAAACGGGGGTCCAGACATTAACAAACATGTCACCACCCACAAAGCGTCTGCCCCCCTGGCGGTAAGAAATAGGAGCATCCCTGTCAGAATTACTAACAGAAAAAGAGCAAGGAAATACACTGGCCTAAAATCTAATCTTAGATTATGCCCCTGCTGTATGCAACCTCAAGCTGTATCCACCTCCATGACGCTTAAAGTGGCTCTGCTAAACAGCCAACACATAGTTTAGGGCACACTCTAGATCTGATTATCAGCAAGAGTGCAAATATCTCCAAGCTCTCTGTTATTGATGCCGCGCTCTCTGATCATTTTCCTGTTGTTTTTGAAAGTACAATATATGTTGACCCGCTTAGAAAAACAGATCTTATTACAGAACGTTTGTTTACAGACAGCATATCTGACACTTTTACTCAGCTTTACTCCCCTACTTCACTTCCATGCTGTAAACCAGTAGAGGAACTGGTTTATAACTTATTCTCCAAAATCTCAGATATGACGGATTCCATCGCCCCTGTTAAAATGAAAATTGGGTCTGGTAGGAAGAAATCACCGTGGATAAACGCTCCACTTGTAAGAACAGAAAAAAGCCTCTGCCGAATCGCTGAATGACGTAAAGCTCGACTTCACGTTCACTATGAAATCTACAAAGAAAGGCTGCGCAGCTATCATTCCTCATTAACACATGCAGAGGAAACAGTTTTTGCTGAAATCATAAACAGAAACAGCACTGCTTGCCACAGTGGACAGGTTGACAAAACCGCCTGTGACTCTACCACCTGAACTCCACTCTAGGGCTGAAATGAATTTGCCAACTTTTTTACAGAGAAAATTTTAAAAAATTAGAGGGTTAACCTGCTCATTCACAACAACCCCAATAACGATGCTGTGCCCAAACATGTCTAAGGCAGAGAAAATGACTATTTCACCATCTCAACCAACAAAACTTAGAAGACATTTTAAAACAACTAAGCTCATCTCCCTGCTGTCTGGATGTCCTCCCTACAACCTTCCTCAAGAAAGTTCTACCTGTCATTGCATTTGACCTGATTCGAATAGTGAACGCATCCCTCTCTTCAGGTGTTTTCCCCCAGGCTCTAAAAACTGCAGTTATCAAACCACCGGTAAAAAAGAACAATCTGGATAAATCATCAGTTCTGATTAGTTATCATAACTATGCAGATGATACACAGCTCTGTATCACGCTATCACCAGGTAACTCAGAACCTATCCACGCACTGAGCAGATGCTTAGAACAAATCAATGCATGGATGTGCCAAAACCTTCTCCAGCTGAATAAAAACAAAACTGAGGTTATGATCTTTGGACCTAAAGAGGAACGCTCAAGAGTCAGCGCGCAGCTTCTGCTTCATTTAGAAACCTGTGAACAGGCCCGAAATCTGGGTGTAGTGATGGACTCAGAACTTACCCTTCAGAGACATAAAAACAGTTACAAGAAACAGTCGGTTTTCTTCCACCTGAAGAACATCTCTAGAATTAAAGGACTAATGTCTCAACAGGATCTAGAGAAACTCATCCATGCATTTATCTTTAGTCGCATTGATTGCTGCAACAGTATCTTCACAGGTCTGCCAAAAATCAATCAGGCAGCCGCAGCTGATCCAAAATGCTGCTGCTCGTGTCCTCACCAAGAGCAGAAATATAGAGCACATCACCCCAGGTTTAAAGGCCTTACACTGGCTACCTGCAGCTCAGAGAATAGACTTTAAAATGCTTCTATTAGTTTATAAAGCACTGAACGGTTTAGCACCACAATACATTAAAGACTTGTTATCACCATATCAACCTTCCAGAACACTCAGGTCTTCTGGTTCCCGTCTACTCTGTCTCCCCAGAACCAGAACCCAACATGGAGAAAGCAGCTTTCAGATTTTATGCACCTTTTATCTGGAACAAACTCCCAGAAAACTGCAAAACAGCTGAAACACTAAATTCCTTTAAATCAAGGCTGAAATATGGAATTATATCCGGGTGAAAGCTGCTCTAAACAAAACCCCTTATTACACACTGACTGTCTCCATATGATTATCACGTGTATCTGATTAATGTTTTGATGATTTTGTGTGATGATTCTGAAGTTTTGATGATACTTGATTGATGTTTTAATGCTTTTAATGATTTTACTGCACATTTGTTTGATGTTCTTATGATGACTTGCCTTGCCGCTGAAATGTGCTATGCAAATAATTTTTTACTTACTTACTTACTTTTTTAATCAGGTATAACTCATTCATCTAATTACCCTCAAATCAGCAACTACAGGACCAAGCAGAGCACAAAGAAAAAAGTGAATAAATAAAAAAGGAGACAATTACTGCCCAGAAGCCCCAGGAGTTGCATCAAAAGTTATTTCACTAAATTAGTAAAATGCTGCCCTCTAGTGTACTTCCAGGAGAATAACACAATCTTCTGACAATTTCGCCCCTTGCAAACTGCGAGTATACTCGAGTAATAATGATAGCAAAATAATAATGTAAGAAGAAGAAGAGGAGAAGGAAAATGAAAAAAAATAACGAGAAACACATTTACAAATTTAAATAAAGTGCCAAAAATGAATCAAAATATGTTTTTATTTTGCTCCTTAAGATAATCAGGGCAGTTCACTCTGTTTGAAAGAACTAACAATGAGAAATAAGGCATCAATAAATGTCCTTCACATGCAGTTGTGCTTCGGTACCTGGTGCTGAGAGAGACAGAGAGTGAGGCCCCCTCTCTTTCTGATTAGTTTGTCACAATTAAAGATTGTCAAGCAAATTGTAATATCAGTCAAAAATAATCTGAAGGAATACAAAATGCTGTTACAAAGGGTTGCAAAGTCATTTCGGAGGCTTTGGGGCTTGCAGCAAAGCATGGCGAGAGTCGTTATCCACAAATGAAGAGAAGTTGGAACAATGGGGAACTTTTCCTGGAGTGCCCGGCCCACCACAATCACTCCAAGAAAGAAAGAAAAAAGGTTTTTGTGTGACCTAGTCAAAGTGCATACCTAAATCAGATTGCTGTGACCTTGAATAAGCCATTCATGCTCAAAAGCCTTCCAGTGTGGATGATTTGAAACAATTCTGCAAAGAAAAGTGGACCAAATTTCCACCACAGCAGTATGAAAGCCTCATTGTTGCTCACTGCAAACACTTGATTGCAGTTCTTGCTGCCGAGAATGGCACAACAATGTCGGGCGACAGTTACTTTACTACCGCGCCAGGCAGGCTGAGATTTTGGATTAATAAATGAAATGATCGTTTTCGGGTTTCTTTCTCTAATATTAAAATTTGTCTGATCATCTGAAACATTTGTGACAGGAAGCTTTCACTAAACCTAAATGACAATAATAATACTTTACAGACTGTGACTTCTCCTGCCAGCATCGATCAAACAGTGACAGAGCCTAACCATGATAGACCGAGGTACTGGCCCAGTTAACCCAGGTCTCCACACCATGCCCTTTAAATCGATCTCGATTTTGTGGGATGGTCAGTCGATTTCTTTGCCCGCTCCTGGAAATAATTTGTGAGACATCAAAACAGGGGTTAAAAACGTTTTCGGATCTTTAGGGCCGCTAATGACCCAATGCTACAAAGTTGTGCGCTACCAGCATTTTTATTTAAGAAACGAGCGCGTCAAGAGCGTCACAGAACCGCGGCGCAATACGGAAGTCGAGCTGGTTCTGCAATTAACATAAAAGTAAACATAAGTCTTGCAGAGAAACTGTGCGATTGAGATGTTATTTTGAAAATCTGGAACGGAAGTGCTTCTATAAACCGCTTCGCTTGACACTGGCGCAAGATGTCGCTCAGGCTTTCTCTGCTGAATCCCAAATGCGCGTCGCTCTCCGTCGCATCTTTGTAAAAACCAAAGCCAGCTGCTCTGCCATTAACTGGCATGTTACATGCGGCAGAAGGCGGGGCGTTTACGGGCTTTGATTCTGAAAGAAACACGCATGGGATATTTGCAAATGTTTGGAGCAGTGTGGTTTTACAGTGTATAAAATCTGTGTAAATAACATATACGCGTTTCGCCCGGTGACCGAGAAGGTGCACCGATTCTGCTAAAAAACAAAACAGCCAAAAGAAAGGAGGCGTGCGGACTGATTTCAGTGTCCGAAAAGTAAACACACAGATGTGGTCAAATGGAAACGACTGTCAACATCTGTCTCCAGGTCTGTTCGAGCTGAAGGTGAAGCAGGATTTTGCGAGGGCTCTCTATGAGGTGCGCGAGAATAAAATGCTGCGCATTATTGCTTCTGTTAGAGGTTAGGCTGCTTAAATTACACACGCACCTGAGTCAGGGATTTATTCTTTTTTTTTTACCCTTGTTTTCGGTTAGGCATTTGCTGTCTTCTGAAACGCGACGAGGAGGATGGTCTTTGCTCTACATGTAATGGTCATGTCTTCGGCTTTTTTCAATCCCAGTTTTGCCTTCAGTTCTCACTTCGACACAGGTAAGGGTCAGACGGAAGAAATTCTTATTTCTAGTAAGGGTATTTTTCTATTTACTGCAGAGCTGCTCGTTATTTGTGTGGGGTTTTTTTTACGATTTGGTTGAGTGATCACTGTTTGGTGTAATATGCCATATCATACGAACATACAATTTTCTTAAAGACCAGCAGTAGCGTTAATGATTTGCCACTAATAAAATGACAAAAACACAGTGGGCCCGAACCTTAATAGCTTAGATATGGATGTTTTACCTACTGTCAGGCCCTATTATAGCTTGGTGACAAGAGGGTTAAAAGTTATACCTGCACTGAACCTGCATAGTCCTATACATACATCCCTGCAGCTGACTGTGCATGCATGAACTGTACGCGTGTGCTATGATTAGGGTGTGTGCGTGCTTGCTGACTAATGCATTTCAGATATGCATGATTCTGCTGCTTGAGGTTGCAGTTCTTGGTTCTCATTTGCATGCAGCATTTATTCGTCCCCAGCATGTCAAGTGACGGGATCCTTGGCAAAGGTGAGCCCATGTGCTGCTGCAGTGTTTCAGGACAACTGAGCAGGAAGTCAAGCCCTCACACAGGATGACAGGGGTTGAATTAGAGCAGAATAAATAACTGTGTACAAATGTAAACAGGACTAAGAGAGTCCCTGCACTGGGTGCAGTGTGCTGAGCATACAAATGACAGCACAGAGCACAGTGGCTCTCAAGTTTCAGGCTCTATCTGTCCTCCCCACACTGCACACTTTCAGTGATCCCTGATCCTTTTTCGTCCAATTATTCCTCCTTCCTCTACCTGCCTGTGACTCTCTCCATGTCTCATTTGCTGTCTCTAATCTCGCTTGAGGAGTCAGAATGTAGCACAAAAAAAAAGGGCTTCTCTTTAATTTTATATGAAGGAGGTATGCTCTTCTTTTGCATTTAGAAGGTTTCTGTGGCTTAAATTAACATCACATTAAGAAAATGGAGAAAGGGACACTTTTGACACTCAACAAATGTGAAGTCAATTTTTCAATGTGGAGTAAATTCAAATTAGATGACATGATTGAAAGAATGGGTATCTAATTCTTCATTGTTCTGATCAAGCCCCAAAGAGGAAACAGGCATTAGTTTAGGCTTTACATGCTTGGAAAACAAGTGGTGGATGCTGGTCTACATATTCCTGGGTATGTGAAGTGCAGTATGATACAAACAAATCAAAAGATTGTGTTCTTTTAATTTGAAAAAAAAAAAAGAAGATAAATAGCTCCCAATTAAATTATGCGTAAATGCCCGCTAACTGAAGCTCTCCTGGGCCATCTGTAATGTAGCTGCTTCTGTATTTCCTTCCTAGAGGAGAACACAGGTTTTTGAAACATTCCACATCAGGATTAGTCAGTGATGTATGGGCTCTTTCTTCAGCTTAAAGTGGCAGATTGAAAAGCCTCACTGACACCTTCACAGCTTCACATGTATGAAGAATTCACTTCATTTTAGGTGGAAAGGGTGGGGCATGAGCGCGATTGTGCATGCGGCTTGTATATAGCTGGAATTAAGTATGGGGTCTGGATTGTCACTCCTGTCATAATGATCTATATTTCTCATGAGAGCAGGCCCTCACCAGCGATCTGATTCCTTTCTAGTAATTGGACTGAGAATCAATGTTTCCTAGGAGATGGAGGGGGTGTGTTTTAGAAGGAACCAATCATTTCTCCAGCCAGCGCTGAGGACAGAGAAATGGTGGAGACCCTTAAAGGGGAGGGACATACTCAAAGAGGAATTAGCTGTAGTCGCTGAATATGCTGTTTGTAGATTAGTTAAACAGACTAACATTTTGCACACGCAACAATTTAACACATAACACAAAACTAAAATTACACATGCAAGCTGATGGAAGGATTAAAAATGCCAGATTCTTCATCATTCCACCATTTTGGGCTTTGCAAACTGACCATTTTAACAGCATAGTCCAGTTTTGCGTTTTGCACACACACTCACGCACACAAACACTTGGTTGATTTGACATCAAAGCTGAAATTCAGACAGCGTTTGAACTGCAGCACCCCTCAAGCGAACCTTCACAGCTGCACTTCCTCTCCACGCCCCGGGCTGTGTAAGAACATGGTGTGCTCTACCTTTGCACACTTTCACACAAACAGTCACACATGTTCAAAAACACACATCCAGGCAGAGTAAAACAACCATGGCGCCCAGTCAGCTGTCACATTGGCTGGCATTATATAAGTCATCAGGCAAGACAGACACACCGTAGCAGGATTGACTTCATCAGCCCGCACATAACTGGGCTGGGGTTTGGTGTGTGTGCGGCCGGGGGGGGGTAAAGTAGCCCCCGGACGCACACAGTAGTTTGTGGCTTTCTGCACCAATGACAACTGCAGTTAACACCTGGCCTACTATTGCTTCAGCACCATGGAGAGCGCTCCCATCAGGCGAGGGAGCAGATGTGCATTGTGCGTGTGTGGACATTTAAACCTGGCAGCATCCTACGTAGGGACTAAATATGCAGCGCTGTCACTGCAAAAAAGACAATGGATTGACCTGGAATGAAGCACTGATACATCAACAAACTGACAGCGCAGCACTGTGGGAGCCTGTCTTTCAGCACTCACCTCTAATGCCTGGAGGTGGCAGAGGCATCAAGTGTGCATGTTACAAATAGTAGCACACACATTTTCTGTCACTCGTGTGCTCTACAACATACAGTAACTTGCCATGCATCTTCCACATGCAGGAAGGCTTTTACATGTCCCCACACACAAATGGACACACCAAGCAGGCTGTAACCAAGGCGCTGGTGATGCAGGAGAGAAAAGATGTTTAAAATGGTATCTGTACTTGCTCTAAAAGCTCCTCCCACTGACTTGGTCAGTACAAGCCAGCCACCACAGACTATTTGATTATTCATCTCTTCATGTGTAACACCAAGCACTTTGGTTACATAAGTCCTCCCCTGGGGGAACTAGAATAAGAATGAAGTGGATTTAAGCAGTGAAGGGGAACCATCTATGTCTTCTCTATGTGCTCTCTGTGCGATGATGTGGTGTGCCACAGTTGTTTAAAGCTTTGTGTGCGCAGTTACATAGTTGTTTATCTTAGAGCGCGTTAAATTTGGCTGTGTAAATGTCAGATCACACTGATGGCAATTTAGCAACATCTCACACAGTAACTGAATGGAGCTAATTAAAAAGCAAGGTTGATATGTGGCCAAATTTTAGGATTGTGTTCCGATAGGATGACAAATGGACAGCAGTTGGTTTGAGGAGCACAAGGCATTTGCTTGGGAAGCGTGCATATGTGTATTTTCTGCATTTGGGTCAGAGAGGGAGTGTGTGTTTAACAGTAGCATCAGGAAACAGACAAACATGGAAGTGCATGAGAACCAGCATAACTCATATTAACTTGTTTTGCTCAGGAATATTTGCATTTTAGCTTTTTTTTTGCATATACATACACAAACAGGCATGTGCACACACACGCACATGCGCGCGCACACACACACACACACACACACACACAGGCACACACTTGCTTTGTATATACATCATAAGACTCTGGCTGAAATGTCATCTATAGTGCATATGGTTTGCGCATGCAGCTGTGTCTATCAGCCTGAGGCTTGAACAAGTGTGGTGTAATATGAGCGCAGAGCTGTGTTCTGTCAGGTCTGTATGCAGACAGCTCCGTCACTGATGATACTTCATACAATACAGTAGCTGTAAAAGTTGTGTGACTTTGTTTCTGTCATTTTTATACAGTTTAGGGGTAAAACTGCATTGTATTCTCTCTATATTAATATATTCAGTCTATATTATTAAAGGCTAATGCAGTTCAATTAATACAGTTATTACCTTGTGTAGACTGATCATTCTCATGTTGCTTTGGTCTGTGCATAGGGGACACAAAATAGAATTTATCTCATGCGTCTTTGTTAGATGTAAAAGCAAAGATCTGCATTTCAGGTTTTTTTTAAAGGCATTGATTCTTGTTTACATCCATCCTTCCTTTTCCCACTTATAGCCTAGAGAGCAGTGATACAGTAATGGTTAGATTATAACCACTAAGGCAGCAAATGATTACATCTATATATTCATTACTGCTAAGCCAATAGCAACACATTAAGTGACCATTTTAAGTGGAACTCAAACTCGTGTTGAATCCAGAGCTGTTAGAGGTAGTAATTAAGTATAGATTATATTTTTCTAATGTAAATGGTGAGGAAAATCTCCAACTGAGTATCCGCATCAATCCTTTTAGGTCGTCTTATGAAAGCTGCATTTTATATATGCTAAAATTTGTGTTTGCGGTTTAGTTGTTGTTAAGAGAAGGATCTATTACATTTTGTATTACTAAGCACAAATATGGATATTTATACATATGTGTCGTATAGAGGGGTTCATGTTGTTCTGTTGTGACATTATCTGTCCACTTATCTCAGCCGTGTAACACAATAAAATATCCGTACTTGAATATATGGGTGTGTTTGGTAATGAAGAATCCACAGAATCCTCTGTCAAGTTCCTTACACTAGTGGACCCAGGAGGGTAAACATATTTTCATCCCATTCATTCATGCAACTCTCTGTTTGCGAGTTAATAATAAACTGTGAACAGCTTTGATTCTTTTATGCTGCATAATAATTACCCAAATTCAGCCGATTTCCTTCAGAATCTCACCCAGCAGCACACGCTATAAAATGCAGGGTAAAGGCCAGCAGAGGCTGCTAGTCTCCTCTGCAATGAGCTGCACGTAAATCATAATAATGTCTCAAAGAAATGAATTATTAATGTTAAATGTTGCAGCTAACACTTTTACATTCAGTGCCCTGGTCTTGTAATTGGTCAGTCTTAAAAGATCTATCCATCATGAGCATAACTGATATTCAAGCCATTTTTTTCTATAGCATGCCCTTGCCTGGGCTGTCAGGGGATGGACATGGCAGGCCTATAATGCAGATCCATGTTGGTCCTCCTGGGTGCTCACTCCCAGATAATGACAGTTATCATGGCTCTCTACAGGCTTGCACATCCCTCTGCTATCTGCAGTCATGCACAGAGAGCATGACTGGAGAACAGCAAAGAGGATGTAAGATGGTGGAGGATACCATATCCTGCCATTAATCATGCCATGCTGTTCCCTCTGCTGCCAACCCTTCCTTAGTCTGACATCTGTGCTCATGTGTATTAGTTGTGGACTGCTTTCTCCTGCGTATGTTTCTGTGTTCGTCCCTGTGTCATTACAGTCTTGTGCTTGTTGTGTTGTTTCTTGTAGCTCCTGCACCCCTCAGTCCCGCTTTCGTGCTCTTTCTTTCTTCAGAGCATTTTCATGTCTCTCATCTTCATGCAACTTGTTATATGTTTTTTTTCTCTCTCTCTCTTGGGAAGAGACCGTGTCAAACTACCACATCCCACTAAATGAAAAGGCAAGGGCTAACTCTAGCAACTCTGTATCCCCGGATACTCGTACACATAAGAAGACTCAAGCTGGTCCTCAGATTACAGCTTGACATCAACATGTACAAAAGCAGTGCCGAATCATCATATATTCACAAAGGCAGCTCCTTGTCAATCAGCCGAAACTGGAATTTCAGCTGCTGGAATCAAAATGTTTTGATTGATGATTTGTCTCTCTCATCCTGCAAATTTTATTCAAAGATTGTTGGAGCTGTTACAGGTTTTCTGTATGGATTTGCAAGTTTTCCGTGTTGCATATTTCTTGTGCCTCGTAACTGAACTGCAAATCTAAACCCAAAGGTCACACTTCAGTGTGCCTTTCTCTATGTGTTCTTCATGACGTATACCACTGTAAGCACAGCCCCAGTATTCTTCCCTCTCTGCTATTGGATTTGTGTGCAAAAGCAAATGTGTTATTATTGGAAGCCACTTGGTACAGCCCAGGCAGGGCAGATGGAGAAGCTTGTTTGCCCCTCCAGCGCTGTCCTAAATGTAAATTTGGGCTGTTTTCTTCTCTCCTGTTCTCTCTCTCTCTCTCTCTCTCTGTGTGTGTGTGTGTGTGTGTGTCTTTCACAGATTTTCAGGCTTTCCTATTGGTAGGATTGAGAGAGGGTGGAAGTGCATTAAGGGTGTAAAAATGGCAGCAACTAGCCTACTGTTGCATAAGCGGTGACGCTAACA
Organism: Bujurquina vittata; assembly: GCA_015106715.1. Lineage (NCBI taxonomy): Eukaryota > Metazoa > Chordata > Actinopteri > Cichliformes > Cichlidae > Bujurquina > Bujurquina vittata. The sequence continues at coordinate 13,629 of VUQK01013615.1, read as the reverse complement.
ACCACAGACTAAAACTTACTGCATTCTTTTCACTGTATATTAAATTCGGCTCAGTCATCTGTGCCTTTTGAAGATTTTCCTATGTATGTTTGTCTTTCAAATGTTTTACATAGGAGTGTCACCCCCAACCCCCAATTCCAATTGCAGTTGAAACAGCATCTCACTCCCATTGTTTCTCAAGACAGTTTGATTGCAGTGGTGTGTAGCCTGGCACACTGCCCACCTCGCAGGCCCCTTGGTAGAATAAATAAATAAAAATAAGAGCTACCAGAGAAACTAGAGACAGACTGAAGCAAAGAGCTAAACAGAGGTGCGCAGCGAGGAGACACAGCATCTCAGAGAGGGCAAGGCATTTAATTGTATCCGTGTGTAAGTGCTCCTCCTCACGGACCTCATTAGTCCAACGTTATGGAGCCTAGTCCACCACCTTTACTGGGTTTTCTGTGTGGGTGCGAAGTCTTCTGTCTGCATGCGAATATGAACACATGGCTCGGCTCTGGCCTTGATATGAGTGTGGGAGGGAGATCTTAATATGCTCACTCTGTCCTGAATAAAACAGCTACTTTGTCCGTTCTCTGCCTCCTGTTTTTGTTTCTTTGGAACAGATGTTTTAAATGCATAAGGATCACAAACACCATGTACTGTAGCTACCCATAGTTGCATTTAGGAAGCAGCAGATCTGTTTTTCACTTGGTTAAGTGGGCTAGATCAGCTGCACAGCAACAGAAAGCTCTACCTTACTGGTTTATTTATGATATACCATAAAAAGCTCAATGGCTGCGCTTAACACACCATATTGTCATCCTGCGTATGCATGGGTGAACACGCACACAAAGAGACACATGTACACACATGCTGAGCTTTGCTTTTCTCCTTGCTTCACGCTGTGGGCCTTGAGCTTTCTACATGTCTATTTTTCTTGCTCACTCTTTATTACTTTCTGTCACTGCCTCTGGTATTTCATGGAGCAGTGTCAGACAGCAATATGGTTCGGCTCGCTTTCATTACCATTTGTAGACCTTATTCCTGCACTGATGTGGTGAGCAGTGAGCTGCTTCTGATATAGCCACTCTGCTGTTTGCATTTTATGGCCATTATTTTAGTTTTGGACTTGCATTGTCAGCTCTATGGCTGTGAAGGACTCAGCAGATTTTCTTGAGCCACTGATGACGTGGGATGTGCATATCAATCCTGAACCTAGTATTAGATTGTTTGACAGCACAACCCAGACTTTATTCATGCTAACTCAACCTGATCCAGAGGGGTAATGCTAAGACGGGTTTAAGGAAGAAAGGCTGGGAATGTTACCCACCATTAGGAAGTGCAAAAGCAACAGCAATGGCCTCACTCATTCCTCCTTGTTACGCCATTGCTTTATTTCCTCCTTCATCCCACTGCATCCTCGCCATCATCAGCTTGAATTGCGGGGGTGGCAGGGTGACTCCATCGCTCACCCCTCCTGTCTTTCAGGACATTTCTCATCTCTCTTCAGTCCTAAAGACAGCTTTTTAATAAAGTGGGTATGAGCACGGATTTAAGTGCTTTATTTTCATTTCTCTGTGCAGCTGGTGAACTAATGTGTGCCTCTCAAATATTTATGGAGGCCCACGAGTCACCGCTCGGTTCACAATTCCTCAAAGTGAGATAGAGTTTTCAAATGTCATACTTAAACAGCTTATACCTACTGTAAGATTTTTCACTGGATGACTATATTCAACTTTCTGGTAAAGAATGAAGACTTAATAAAGGATGATTCAAATGCAGTAATTTTGGCTAAAAATTGAAACATATCCTGGAATATGACTATTATATTTCTACCTGGGAAGTGGGGAAACTAAGAAGGGAACAGATATGGATTCTACAGACCTCTGTTTACTGATCCATTTTCAAAGTCCTCTTTGGCAGAGTCCTGGTGGTGATGGGATGTGCAGAGAAGCAGACACACTTACATTTGCAGCTTTTTGCATCTCTTCCTGGGGATTTCCTAACCTCCGTCTGTCCTGAAACGTCCACCTTGCCAATCATGCACTTATACATAATTGTAAGGCAGTGACTAGGTTCTTGTAATCTATTGACTCAAAGTAAAGGTGGTTTGAAGTGGGGATCACTGTGAAAAACTTTACTTCAGTTGCTGGTATTTGCAATTTTCCTTAAATTGATTCCCAAAGCTTATAGTTGGAAAGGGTGCGTGCTTGAAAAACCCTTTACTGATATTAATTTGAGCTGCTGCTGTGTAAATGCATCGGAATAATTTAGCTGAATTAGTAAAATGACAAATCACCATCCAATAAACATTCAAATGAAGCTTGTACAATATTTCAGCACCTAACAGAGACCTTCTCCTGCTTCACATAGACTGTACATGAAAGATGGACATAGCCTCCAGTTCTGGAAAGTGAGGTCCGGAGGGGGTGATTTGTCTTGTTGCAGAGATAAGTCAAATTGTTCAGTGTCTTTAGAAGTCTATGACAAAGCATTTTTCTCATGTGATTTAATACCCCGTGTGTTCAAGGTCTCAACCACTAGTTCCAAACCTTATTTAAAACACAAGATTCATTATGTAAATTTTTGTCTTGTTAAGCGTAAAATAGGTCATAAAGTAGGGAAGGCTTACAGGGCTTGACTAACATGTTGCTTTGATTTTGCAGTCTGATCCACAAATCACTTGCGACATCCAGAGATGATGGACGCTTCAAAAGCGGAGTCCTCATGGTGGTCGTGGCTAGATTTTACTAGAGCTTATGATCCGAATGTGTCACGTTGTGGATAAAGGACCCAAAATGCGAATGTGAAATGAGCTCAATGAACAAAAACAGACCTTTTGTTTAGGCATTCTTTCGAGCTGTGGGACTAGGTGTGAGTTAGGTGGAAGTTAACAAAACCAGTTCACCAAGGTTAAAACTGCTTTGAACCAGGTTAGATAGCTTGGCATATACTCCACTGTGCACCCTGTGTAGCATCATTTTCTTACTGTAAGAAAGAGAGTGCTTATTGATAGCAAGCAGAAACAGGAGCAATTGATCAGCCCCAGGGCTTGTGCATGATGACAGCCAACCTAATAGTCTCCTTCAGAAATGACAACAAGTGTGTGTCTGTTTTATGTTGTGTCCTTCAATGGGTTCTGAGTCACCATGCCCTCTGATTCAGCATGTACCATTGCTGTTTCTGGCACCATCTGCACAGCATGGGTCCTCCACACACCCCGCTCCCTCCTCCTTCCCCCACATTCATCCATCAGTCCAGCCCTCTCGGCGCCTAAATTGTGCAGCAGTAACTTAATGCAAAGTGCTGGCGCTTGACATTTTCATTTTCATTCTATAAGATTTTCTTTGGTACTTTCTTTTAATTTACTGCCTTCTGGAGCACTCAACAATTTATTCTTGTTTCTAATAATGCGCTGTGTTTGTTAGTTGTTCTGGCATGAGGCTACAAAAGAAAATTCCTTACAAGTTGAATGTCATTAAATTACTGAATCTTTGCGTATATACAGTGCATATGTTTAGCATATTCCTTAGGGTAACAGAGGGAAACATTGCACATTTCCTTTGGTTCTAATAGTTCGCTGCTTGGTACTTAGCATCTTTTCAATCCCGCTAGTATCCTATGAATGGTCACATTTTAAGGCATTTGAAGGATTATCCCCATTTCTCTATCAACCTCTGCACAGGCTGTGTGTTGTGGCATTTGGTGGATGAAGAAAGGGCACTGCTTTGTTTAGTTTCATAATCACCTTCTTTTCCACTTCACAAGCTCTCACACACAGACACACACACACACATACACACACACACACACGCACGCACACGCGCACACAGACACATCTACACGCACTCTCTCAGCAGACACGGCATCAGCAAAAGGGAAGGGGCATGAGGTTTACCACACTGTAAAAGCCAATCAAGTAATATGTGCTGGCCATCAGGATGTTACCATGGCGATGTGTTGGCGGGTCAGTACCCACACATATACACTCACACACTGCAGTTCCTAAAGCAGTCTTCACACAGGAACCTGCTCCTGCCTGTTTGCATTGTGCATTCATGTGTATGCAAATGTAGGGTATACAGGGCTTTGCAGCTATGACCTTAGAGCTAAGCTTTGGTTGGAGTAGTTCTGTTTGGGTTGCAGGAGCTGTCCGGGCTGGAGCAGTGTGTTTCCTGCAGCCAAATGGGTCAGGACTGCTGGGTCTCAGTCGGAAAGCTGTAAAAAAACACACACACACACACACACACAAACAAGAATCACAGACCACAGTGATCCTAGTCAGCACTGGAGTTTGCTTCTGTTTGTTAACTTCACGGTGGTAAAGAAATGACGTGACCCTGGAGAGAATGCATGTGCCACTCCTCTTCTTTAACAGGCTGCTGAAAAAAGTATGGGGTAACTGTGCATCAGCTTTAATTTATGGTAACTGAAAGCACAAACATGCATTTTAGGGGAAAAGGGTATTTGCAGCCTCAAATTTAGAAAGTTTATCTCTTAAAATTTATGTGAGCCTCAATGTGAGCCTCAATGACAAGGTCACTAAAATTTGTAAATATTATTCGGAATTCACATCATAGTGATGTCACCACTGTCAGTTTAATAACGCTTTTTAATGCAGTGCTTGCATTTCAGAGTTTGAAAGACATTTATTCGTCCATTGAAGGGAATAAAAGTCATATTCCAGCATCTGTAACATCTGAAAGTTATTAGTAAAATGCTGGCGTTCCTCTTGAGTTCAGAAAATCTCTAAGGAAGTGCTAAATTACCTAGTGATTGAAAATGTGCACTTTAAAAGCTCTGAGTGACTAAAAGGTTTAAAGGGAATATAAAGGGATTATCCCAAATACAGGGGAAACAAACTTAAATGTACTATACAGTATAATATCTACATGTTTTGTGTGTGTTTGTATCCTGTAAAATAGAAGCAATATTAAAGCTCTCCTCTCCCAACAAACTGCTGAGGTGGACAACGGTTAAATAACCATACAATTATCCTCCACTGAACATCAAATATTTAACCGACTGGAGGTTAATTCCCCTCACCAATCAGTAGTTTGAGCACTGATGGTGAAAATAGTTTTGTTACAGTGTGGATGTCAATGAAAAACCATAAAGAAAAAAAAAAAAAGAACATTCTTAAATAAATGTCTTGAGATGTGTGGAAATATTGCTGTTATTGTATGCATGTTTGCATCTGTTCCAAGCCTTCTTTCAGAGTCTGTCTCTCTCCACTTCTTCCTTTGTCTCCTCCATCTGTGCTGGCAGCAGGTTGAACACTGTAAATCAGCTTATGTAGATGCTCCAAACTCTGACATCTGGCCCTCTGGCCTTCTCTAACTTACTACAGGCTAAAAGACAAACCAACACGTGTGTGCAGCACATATGCATTCAGGAAAAACACTGGCAGATTGTCAATAACAAAGTTGCTTTATAATTGCAAACCCTGCGTTGAGGGCAGTTTGAGTGGTACTAAAGAAAACAAAAAGCACATTAAAAGTACACAGCGTTTTCATCATCACTTTTTTTTTTTGCACTGAAATGGAATGAGCCACCACTCCTACTCCGCTGCTGTTTTGTTAATTTATTAAGCAGTAATTGTTTTTGTGGGCGATTTAAAACTTTCAGCTTCCATGACTCAGAGTGCACAGTAGCAACTGTAATTAATCTACCACAGCCTACTTTCTATGCAGCTTATGGAGATGAATATAAAAGTGAAGGAAATGCAAACGAGGAGTTGTGCGTCTTTCAGCAAAACATCCACAAATCTTCTGTTTGTATACAAATCGCCCCTGTCTGTGCTTTGGTTTTAATTTCCCGTATGACTGCAGTTTGCCATCTGATCTCTGGGTCCATCCTTTTAACACTCGCCTTATCTTTTGATGTTGCAGATGGAGCTCCACTGAGCGAGCTGTCTTGGCCCTCATCTCTGGCAGTGGTAGCTGTCTCCTTTTCTGGCCTTTTCACCTTCGTCTTCCTCATGCTGGCTTGCCTCTGTTGCAAGAAGGGAGACATCGGCTTCAAGGTGAGCTCCCTGCTGCCCCCAGCTGGACGTGGTGAGAGTAGCACCAACTGTGCAGACACTGGATGTCAAGCGAATGTAATGATCTGAGTCATCTGTGGGAGACCTGTAGAAGGAGAAGAAAAAATACAAAGAAGGGGGGAGGTAGGGGGTGAGGTTTGTCTAATTTATCTATTGAAAATAAATTATAGGGCTCGTGGAGTGATTTTGAACATTTTAGTTCAAATCATTGTCAGTATATCTGGAGGAGGTCAGGATGGTGTTGGGGATTTTATCAAAATTGATGGGATTATGAAAAGTACCATCAGAGTTTGATCCAACATGCAATAAGCATCTAGAACACATTTGATTGGTAACAGCTTCATTTTTCAGCATAGCAATAATCCCAAACACACATGCAGGAAAAGCATAACTGAATAGAAAAACACACAATGCAACACTATCAGTCATGGATTGGCCTCCCTAGGGCCCGGACATTAAAGTTATTGAAGCAGTGTGGGATCCTCTTAATACAGAATGAAGCAAAAGGGATCAAACATCCAAAGACGAACTTTGAGAAGTCTGGAGAGCGATTCCTGAATAAAGCTTGATGAAGAGAGTTCAGGCTGGGTTGAAGAATAAAAGTGTTCATGCCAAATACTGACTTTCAAGCTACTTAGACTTGTACAAAAACTGTTTTGAATTAAATATTGTATATATATATGTGTGTGTGTATGTGTGTGTGTCTGTGTGTGAATAAATTACTGCACCTATTTCACATTTTTCTAGCAAAATACAGAAGTACGGTTTGTCTCAAGACTTTTCCACAGTTCTGTACTGAATTCACTAACTGAAGCGAATATACCTTGTCTTACTCCTTCATTAAGGCACGCCTTAAGTGTTTAGGTCTTGCTAAGGACTATTGTCTCGCTGTGTGCAAGGGAAGGATCCTTACCCATTCCAGACTGGCACACATTGTCTCTGTGTTGCCTTTGGCTGCCAGCATGACTCAGTCATGCTGTGTCAAACATCAGCGCTGAACTGAGCAGCTGATGAGGGCTAACAGTGACTGACACAGGCAGGGGGCATATGGAGAGATGGAGAGGGCGCACTAACTCTAGAGTCGCCGCAGTGCCTGCTCTTTGGCGTCACAAGTTTCCCATGAGCATGCTCCTTGTTTTAGGGAATTAGCACTGAAATATATTTTCATTTTGTCAAATTATATTTGTCTTGCATTTTGATGTAACTCTTTTTCGCTGGCGAATGATGAATACATTACAGTCCTGACTGGATAACAGTGTCTTTAGTTGTAATTACTGGAGCAAATTCAATCCCAGTATTCAAATGGGAGGATGAAAACTGTGTTTGGCATTGTTGTTGTTGATTAGATAGCTGCAGAAAGCAGAGGATGGTGCAGGAGAAGATTAGAGCCGAGCTGCTTGCTTCTTGTGCACGTACTATATGTGATGAGAATCAATGGGAAGTGCCTCTGGTAGGTACTGTACATGCTGCAGGGATAACAGTGTCACTAATGAGCACCGCATAGAGAGGTGCCTTTAACAACTGCTGAACTTTTCCTATTAGTGGATAAGTGTGTGTGTGTGTGTGTGTGTGTGTGTGTGTGTGTGTGTGTGTGTGTGTGTGTGCGCGCGCGTGTGTGTGTGTGTGTGTGTGTGT
>VUQK01013613.1:35063-48780 GCA_015106715.1 Bujurquina vittata | reverse complement strand
GGAAGGAGTGTTTTTTTGTTTTTTTTGTTTTTTGGGGGGGGGGGGGGGGGTGTCTTTGTGTCGCCCATCGGTACGTTAGTCCCAGCACTCATTTCTGTTGCAGGAAAGCTGAGAGCCACCCTGCAGCCGCTTTGCTATCAGCTTCTGTTTTCTGCCCCCCCCCCCCTTCCTGGCGCCCTACATTCAAAATCACTTGGAATGGGAGCCACCTGGCTCTGCGCTGAGATGGATGTAAGATCAGTCTGCACTACATGTGGGTTTGCTTCCTTTGTTTTAGCTCTCGTGCCTTTAAAGTATTTAAAGTGGTAAAACAGAGAGGTTTTGCATGAGTCACAAAATAATCCTTATTTATCTCTGTGCAGCCACTCAGCTTCCTTGCCCCGCCCCATTTAAGCAAACTTTGTTCTGATTGGCTGCCTCATAAACAGAAGCAACTGGATGAGACTTGTGTACCTGCTCTCGCTGACATCATACAGAACCAAGAGTAGAAAAAGCTGTCAGAATCCCGTAATGAGGCTGTTTTCGTGCAATGCTGTGTCAGAACGGGCCATTATACACTAAAGGCAGTAACATCTTTCACCTTATTTTTGCCTTATTTCTGTCCATTTAATAAAAAAAAGAAAATCTGTTATACCAATTAACAATCCCCCAATTGGATTTCTGTTTTTTCCCCTTTATTTTTGTCTTTAGCTAAAACCTCTTTGGAGGATGCCAAAAATGATTATGCATAAAAAAACCGTCATAATACATCAGATGGAGTTGAAGCATTCATTAGAGGCCTAAACATGTTCGCTTATTGCCTTTTATGATTCAACAAAACGCACACCGAAAACAATATAAAGTGTTTCAGTCTGTTCCCCAAAAACATGTGTGTGTATCATTGTGCATCCCAGTGCATGCATGTTGCTGCATCTGTGTGTGTGGATTTACTGAAAACGCCCAAAGCCTTGTAATACAACATTGCTGGTAATTAATAAGTCAGGGAAAGGCAGAAAACACATCACTCAGGGTTTGGAATAATGCCATTCTTTGCTGTGTATGCGTGCCTGCAGTACGTGTGTGTACAAGCCACGCACTAAGTGGGATATTAATACAGTGACCCCGGGAGGCAAAGTGATTAAATTATAATCAGCGCGGATTAATTAATCTATAATATTTATTCCTATTATGGCGAGGGGAGAGGAGGCACAGAGCTTAGAAAAGGTTTTGTGCGCACGCTCCTCGCTCTTTGTCTCAGAGAAAAGCGATGCTCGGGGAGGGTGAGGCAATAAGGCCCCCTTGACAACACAGGCAGAAGGTTATTGCTGATATCAAACGCCCTGCATGCAATTATCTGTCACAACAAATAATTAAGAGGGCTGATAATGAGGAAATTAACATTTCCATTGTGGAGATGCTTTATTGTCTGCTTGGGTCACTGCAGAGGCGGCTTCGAGAGCGAAGTAATAAATTATCTTTCCGTGTGAGGCTCTGTGTGTTGTAGTCTTTGGAGAATGATAAGCAGACAAGCGCGGGGACGTATCAGAGAGTGTGGAGGCATTTTTGTGCAGAACTCCGCTGTGCAGCACGGAGACCTCCGGCTTTGAGAAAACAGGGGCAGGAACCAAAGAGTGAGTCACAATGCTGTTGCGATACATTGGCTGTCACGATAAGGCAATTCTATGATACTCGATACATCGAAAGACAAGTACAAATTAGTGTATATTTAAACGAGGAATTAAAAATACTCCCCAAAAGCCTAAAATCAGGACTATTTTTCCAATGCTAATCAAAAAGATTCACTTTATTGTCATGTGTGCAAAGAAAATACCGTGTTTGCATTGTTGAAAAGGTTTATGTCTAATTAGTAAATAGAAAGAATCCTGAGATACTCCTTCAGAATACGGTTTATTAATGCACGTTTAGACTAATTCATGTTTCAGATATATATTTAAACAGAAATCTGTAAATAATTTTGGGTAATGTCATAAAAATGTCAAATTTTGATGAGCTTGCCACTGCAGTATCTATCCTATCATGTTGCTCTGAGGACTGCTTTGCATCAAAGCAATCCTAAAACTTAAATAGAAAAAAAAACTTAAAATAGTACGTCCTAAAATGTCACAAGCCACTCCAGATACAGTGGGGGAAATAATTATTTGACCCCCTGCTGAAGTTTGCTCACTTCGAGGAAATGAACAGTCTCTTATTTTTATGGTGGTTTCATTTTTGATGGTGAGAGGCAGACTATCAATCACAAATCCAGAAATAATACATTAAGCTATAAATTGATGTCAGTGGGGCAAGATATTGAACTCCAAGTTGTTCTCTGATGCAAGCATTGGACTATGAATGTGTGTGAATGTTAGACAATAAAAAAAAATCAGTTAGCTTAATTACACATGGAAGTGCTTGTATGTATGGGTGTAAACGGGTGAATATAAATGTATTGTATGAGCGCTTTAAAGAGTAGAAAAGTGCTTTAAGAGTAGAAAAGTGCTATAAGAACTAGTCCATTTACCTAGAGCAAAAATCCTGCATGGAGCTGCAGACTGACGGCGACTGATGATCATTTTATATTTCTTCTATTTCCGAATAATCTCACCAGCAGTTGTCACCTTCTCACTGAGCTTCTTGCTGATGGCCTTGTAGCCCATTCCAGCCTTGTGCAGGTCAACAATATCTCTGACATCCTTGGTGGTGGACAGGTTGGAATGGAAAAAAAATGAAATAAATCTGTGGACAGGTGTGCTTTTTATACATAATAAGTATCTAAAATTGATTGATTGTAATCTGTGTGTCACATGAACACACAACCAATCTGTGGGAGCCAGAATTCTGGCTGGTTTTAGGGGTCAAATAGTTATTTTATTCAATGACATGTAAATCAATCTATAACTTTTATGTTTTTTCAGGATTTTTGGTTGATATTCTGTCTCTCTCCATTAAAATGAATTGTTTAAAGAAATAATAAAACAAGGGAAATCTCCTGGCGATGGAACAGAGATATGGCTGTGGTGGTTGGGTGGTGGTGGGGACATTGGGGACCTCTGGTTGTGATTTGTGTTTTCACAGGAACTTGACCCCCAGACGCACACACGCACGCACACACACACACACACACGCACACACACACACGCACACACACACACACACACACACACACACACACAGGGCCTGGGTTGCCATGTGTTTTGACTGACAGATCTTTGACACTCTGTGTGCAGCCAAGTTTAGCTGTTCCCAGTGTGTGTGTGTGTGTGTGTGTCTGAAAGACTATTTCCTGGCTTTTGAACTCCTCCTGACTGACACAAATAGGTTTGTGACAGCCCCCCTATAGGTCAAAGTGTGTGTATGTATATTTGTGTGTGTTGGTATGACGGCTCTTACTCTGGCCCCCTCCCTCCCCACCCCTGCAGCTCATACTGAGGGTCATTTTAATACCCCAACATGTTTAGGAAGAGCCAGTGGCACTGCATTGTTCCCCTACAATGGAGGGCAGACGGAGGGAGCTGGAGGTCGGAGGGGAGGCGGGAAGGGCGCCGGACAAAAGGAAGAGCGAGGGTTCACGGCTCGTCTCCTATCACCCGCCGTGTCTAGACGCCGATGTTCCACCCAGAGTCTTGGAAGAAAAAAGGAGGAAAGGAGGAAAGAATGGAAGCCTGTTCGGGTGGTCTGAAGATGTGACAACATGTGAGAGTCAATGTGTTGTGTTTTATCACCTCTTTTATTTTTTTTCATATAAAAATGGTTGTTGGAGCCGGCACGCAGGGCATCGAATAGTGAAATGTGCTGATGGCTCGGTTATCCTGTCTTAAGTGAGCCATGGAAACTCTGACCATAGCCCGGTGATGATGTTATACAGTGGTGATTGATACTAATGTAAAATTGTAAATTTTGGTAAGGATCCTGCCATCATTTCACCAGTTGGTTTTAAACTAACATTATTGCCAGCTAACGTTAGGCTTGAGTGTCCTAAAAATCACACTTTCCCTCTGATAAACAGTTTGATTACATTCTCACATTGTATGAGAGTTTATTCTCTAAGGTCCCATTTACACAAGAATGTAAAGTTTTGATGCATTATGGCCTCCCATTTAAACAAGAATGGCATAAAAATGCTACTTTTTGAAAATGGTTGTGGCCTGGCAATGGGAACCACAGCAGATCCACTTCAACGAAAGGTTCACTAACACTGGCTAACAGCAGCTAACAACAGCAAAAACAGCAGTGCTTACGAACAGAAAAGTTCAGGATATTGTCAGCAACTCACCTCAGTATGGCAGCCATTGGACACAAGTGAGCGTCACTGACTCATCAACTCGTATCTGACTCTTTTCACAAAGCTTTACAGCCTCCTCCAGAGTAAACAGACATGGACAGAGAGCATATTGCTGAGATAAACAGCGGATTGACAGCCAACACTCAATACAGATAAACGACAGCCAGAAGTGTTTGTCCTACAGCAGCCACCGTAGCTAGGATTATGCACTTGAATTGGGAGGGGTTAGAAAACAGAAGTTGTTCAACTGCAATCTGCACTCTACTGACACCTAGTGGTGAGATTTAACACACTGTGCCTTTAAGTTAAGGCAGGGTTTATGCTAAACTAAACTAATGTGTCCTGCTGTAAGCCTCAAAGGTTTAGCTGCACACAGTGATACTTTATCAAGTGAACACGATGAACTCAAATGCTGACGTGAAAAGAAATCATTCTACAAAAAAAGCCTTAAACGTTGTGGACTTGAAACCACAGCACTATCACCACTGTGATAACCTTAGTGAAGACAACATGAATGAATGACTTTTTAAGGACTTTTTAAGAATTGCTGCAATTGCTCATGGCAATCCGTCGAACACTGGTGGGTCTTTAAAAATGTTTTATTATAAGTATTGTGTCTTTTGTGGTTCATATGAACACCCCCACCACTCACAAAGACATGCACACTGTGTAATGATCACAGTCAGCAGCTGCACACCGTCTTCTCTGGTGACATGCGTAAACATGCAGGTAGATTGATAACCTTGGACAAGGTGGTTTGATGGTAGAACATTTATATGTGGCCTGGCAATGGGAACTACAGCATTTTAACAATGATCTCAAAACTCAGAAATGTGTGATATTTTGAATGTGCAGATCCCCTGCTGCTCCAGTCTGCATGCCAAAGTATCCCTGGGCCAGATACTGAACCCCAAGTTGCTCTGCGGTGTGTTTATAGATAGAATGCACTTAGTGCTTGTATGAATGGGTGTGAAAGAGTGCTCAAGTAGAGTAGAAAAGCACAATATAAGAACCGGTTTATTTATCATTATATAAGGCATCATTTCTCTTATGCAGTCAGTGCTCCTGTGCTCAGTCCTTGACAAATAATAAAACTAAACTAAAAATGGAACAAAAAAGCTACAAGTTCTCCAATTTGCAGACTTAAAATTATACACAGCACTTGAAGGCAACACGTGCACCTCCATCTTCATGATTTGCAAATGAATCCACAACATCATTACCATAAATGTTAGACAGTAAATGTGACGTTTTGATCTCTCCCAGTCTTCAGTGCTCTGCAATCATGGCTACGCTCAGTTTTTCAGTGCTTTAATTGCAGTTCTAATTCTGCATATGTAATGCATGAAATGAGACTGCGGTGACCACTAACATGACATTATGGGAGTCTGCAGATGGATTTGGGTAGAGGAAGTGAAAGAGAGACAGAGAGGATAAGACAATAAGAGAGGGCCAGACACAAACAGATAGGTATGTGTCCATAGACATTCATGCTAGTGCAGATGGGTGCATGTACACAGTGTGTGTTTTGGTGGACGCTAGCGGCAGGTGGCTGCAGTTCCAGGAGGGGACCCCCCAGCCTTCACTGAATCCTTATTTTAGCCGGGTACTAACTAGTCCAGTCTAATAAACCTTTCACCCCGAGGGCCGTAAATCTCCAAACAACTGGTGTGGCTGGCCTTGCCACCCACAGTGACACACCAGCAGGCGGGCGTAAAACGGGCATGTCAAATGCCATCAGAGAGGAAACTCTAGAGGCCCCGCCGGCTGTGTCTTTCCCTCCTGTAGGAGCAGAGACGGAGGAACGAGCCGAGGAGAGGAGACAAGTAGATTTAGCTGTTTAGCCGTGCTCCTGTAGACAGACTGTCAGGCTGGCGATATAACAATAATTATTACAAACAAGGTGTATTCACACTCAGCATGCGTGGTTTTGAAGCACTGGAGAGAACGCCGAATAACAAAATATGAAGACAGCAAGTAGCTGCTGACAGGAAATAAAGAAACAAGGCTAAATACTCACAGGAGACCTAAAGGATGAGTCTGGAAACATTTCGTATTTTTCTTACTATCAACGTAAACCCAACAATGACTGTCCTACTAACAAGCAACATTATAAATAAATGTTGAAAACTATTAAATACTGTCACAGTGGGTGACATGTTTCTTCATTCCTATGAACATAAACCAGTTATACATGAATTTCTTATCTATGGTGCTTATTTTTAGTTTACTCCAGCTTTGCATAACAGTAAAAAATAGTCCTCATTTTTTAATACTGGGCCTTTTCTTTTGGCTCATCTCCCTTTGACGCTAACTTCCTTAAAGCAAGCTTTCTTCTGCCCCTTATAAACAAAAGGTTTAAACAGCAGACGATAAAGATGTCCCCTCTATATGACATCACATGGATCCAAGAGTAGAAAATGTTAGAAACTGAGTGTATAGAGCAGAGAATAACCTCTGAAGTAAGCTTTTAAACAAACAGATTGGACTGATTGATATTCAGAATTTTTGTGTGTAGATCACATTACATATCAATCACTGATGAGCATGTTTGCAGTTTCTACTGCAAACTCCTCATAGACGATCATAAACTGAGCAACCAAAAGCGGCACATAGGAAAATCTTAAGCCTCTGAAGGTTTGTACCTGTATCAGATACATTGTGACACAATCACATGGCCTGGCAACCACATGGCAAGAGGCTAAAATGATCTGTTTTTACCTTTCATGCACCCAAAACACCTTATGACAGCATCCTATTATTTTAAATATCTGAATTATACTTGTATAAACAATATCTGCCACACCCCCTTTTTTCTTTTTTTTTTCTCAGCATCATTAAGGATATCAGTTTGCCAGCAGCATGAACAGGTAAACAGGTGGGCATGTATCAACTACAAAGCTGGCACTTAATAAGCTATTTCATTATACTAGATACAATGTTAGTGGTTACAGCAAAGGAAGGCATCCACAGATTTGTATGCCTATGGACTTTCTTTTGTATTGACGCTGGGTTTTTCCAGTCTTACCCTCATTAAAAAATCTATGTGACAAAAAATATCCGTAAGTGAAGCACTGTAATTCACAGTTTTATCAGTCATGACTAAAGCGTTTATGTTGACAGTTGAAATGTGAAATAAGAAGTCAGTTTATGCTCCAATAACAAATCAGTATTGGCCACAGGAATGATGTCAAATTATTTTGAAATTATTATTCTTGTAAATTTTCCATCACTATGTAGAATATATTGTCAGGGTGGTTTATCTCCCCCAATCCCCCGAGACGTGTTTCTAAAATGTATTTTCTTCTCTGCCAAAATGCCTCGACTCCACCTTTTTTGTGTGTGTTTTGTTTGGGGGGGAGCTGCTGAATTTTTTTGGTCCTGTTGCAGTTAAAAATTAAAGGAGTATTTCTTGCAATTAGGTACAGTTCTCATTTCTGGTTGTGTTGAATTTCTCACCACATCTATTGTTTCTCTTTTGCCTTCATTTGTGCAGCTCCCCTCCTCCTTTCTGTTTTCCTGCTGTCATGCCTGCTGATGAGCTGAAGCTCTTCCCCCTTTTTTTCCTCCACATATACTCTCCAGTTCTCGCTTCGCTCCTTCTGTGTTAGCCTGGCCCCTCATTTCCATACGAAAGTGTATGCTGGGGACCCGTTGGTCCCCAGAGCTCGCCGACAGACCGTGCACCGCCCCCCATTCACCTCTCATTTCCTCTTCGACTACAAGCCTTTCCTGAATCAATCATGTTTTTGCGCCGGTGTCGTCCAATAGCGTCCGACCTCCGCTATGTGGAGATCCACCTTTTTGTGTGTGCTGTCACCACCATAGCGCTCTTCTTCTTCTTCTAATGCACAGGCCAAGCCACCTCACACACTCTCTGTCACCATCTGTCAATAAGTGGGATAGCACTTAGAGAACTGATTCACCTAATTAGCAATCAATTAGCTTGTTACCACCAGCAGTAATTACCTTTTATAGAGCCAGAGAGGAGTGCAGCTGCTGCCACTAATAAAACCTGGACCCTCCTCCCTGGCCCTCCATGGCTAACAAGACCTGTCTGAGAGAGAGTTATAGGCCAAGGACAGCAGCCAGTGTGCGTGTGTGAAGGAGAAAGTGTGTGTCTCAGGCAGGGGGCCTGGCAGAGCAAACACACTCCCCAAGGGGCCTCTCTCTTCTCCCTTTTTAACAGGTTTAAATCCTCTTTTAATGAATATAGGGTCAAGCTAAATGGGAAATCCATCATGGCAATAAAAGCAGGAAGCTTCAGCCAGGAAGGTTTTGGGATGTGAATGAGCTGATTTTTGTTGTGGTTCCAAATTTGCTCACTTTGTTTTTAGCCAGCCAGCGGTGCGGCTCAGTAGATAGCAGTATCTGTGAGTGTTTCAGCAACTTTATAAAGAATTTTACACAAACATTGCCTTTAATGATCCCCTATTGTTGTTTACAGTGAAATCTTTTGACACCTATTAAATATATTGCTTTTTTTTTCTTCCACCATGTAACACACAGTGTCTGCCTAGCAGCTAGTTTGGCACGCACTCAAAGACTGAGCAGCTGTCCCGCAGTATGCCATGAATTGTAAATAACAGAAAGGTTGTGAGTAATACTGGCGATCCTCCAACCCCTGCTTTACTTTGTTTTCGCTGCTAATTATCGAGCCATCGCGTGCTATCACTTTTAACTAAAATTACGAAACATCAGCATGTTAGCACGACTTCCGTGAGCATGATGGCTTATTTTAGCATTTAGCCTTAATTGTGAGCAAATTCTAGACCAGGGGTGTCTAAACTTGCAGCCCGCCGACCACTTACAATTTGGCCCTTTAAGTTACTTTTTTGACATTTTGCTTAACCCTCTTGATTGGAAGGCCAAATGTCAAAAAATTAACTGAAAGTGCCAAATTGTATGTTATTTTTGATATAATTCGTAGACCAGAAGTAAGAGTCGGAGTCGGAGTCGGAAGCGGCCCACGGGCCGCAAATTTGGACACCCCTGTCCTAGACTATATCAAAGGCGGAGATATACACTAGGATTTGTTCTAATGTCAATTTCCACCTACAGTCTAGCCCGTTAAGCTAACGGTAGCTCATTAGCTGCACAGTAACAATTTGCCTCTTGTTGTGAGGATGTTGCCACCAAAACTTAAATGTAATCCGTGTTATTAAGTTTCTTGGATGCCGGGAATGCAGGGACACTCTTGTCTGGTTGAAGTGTAGCTGCTTTTGACTATTTTACAAACTGCTGGTTTTACCTATGTAAACATAATCATTTACAGCACTGTAATCAACCGACTTTACAACTAATTATATTCTTGGAGAAGTAATGGAAAAACCGTCCTATGTTATAAGGCCACGAGTCACACTCGCACATATCTCCTTCCCTCTCATCCACATCCTCTCCACATGTCCTTAAACATCCAAGATACTTCCTCTTTGAAATTCATCTCTTTTAATCCACCATGCTCTGCTTTCTCCTCCGTGCGACTATCCGGGCTTTGACTATTTATTAAATGCAAACTTTGAATCCTTTAATCCTAAATGCATCGCTTTATCCCCTGAAGCAGTGAGAAAATAAATCAGTATTTTTTTCCCCCCTTTTATCCAGCAGCAGGGGAGCTCACAAATACCTATTTGCAGCAGCGGTCCCCTGTTTACTTGTAACATGCAGGGCTAACAATGGCCCCAAGTGGCAACCAAGGTTAATCCTATATGTCGCCATTATGCAGGGTCAAGCTGCCTCGCCATATATTTAGTGTGTCATTAATTTCCAATCTGCTACTGCTGCGGAAAGAACAAGCTGCCGCTGCTCAGCTCCCTCAGTGAGCGTGCCCGCACACACACACACACGCATGCATACACACACACACACACACACACACACACACACACAATGACTCGCTACATTACCTAAATGGCCAGAGCTCCGTCTCTCTCTTTTCCTCTCTCTAATGAGACGGGTCTCTGGATCGTGTAGTCTATTCATCATCCTGCTTGTTCCAATCTAGCTCTTCTTTTATCAGGGTTTGGTTTGAGGGCCGAAGTCATCACTGGCGACATAAATCACCTGTCAGTATTGGTCCCTGGGCTCCCATAATGCTCTATTAGCAGTTCCACCAGTATTATTGCCCAAGAGGTGGCCAGGTATTACACTCACAGAGGCTGTGAACATCCCCTTCCATGTGTCTCAGAATGTGTGCTTATTCGTTACTTTGTTGCATTGTTACTGCTGATAGCCAGAGTCCCGTTACAGGGAAGGCCCTGTGTCTTAGCTATAGCCACAGTGTCAGCTTACAGCTTCGAGAAGGAGCTATTTGGCCGGGTCACACTCCAAAGCAGACACATATACACAAACACAGTCACTTGGCCACAATGTGAGGAAATAAATGTACTGGCTGCTGCTAATCCAGCTGGACAGGGTGTTATCAGAGCTACTAATAGCAAAAAGATGTTCTTCATACAAAATCTTAATACAAAGTCATGTTTTTTAGACATCTAGACTAGATTGCTCCCGAGATGGGTTGCTGGTAACTTGGTTGATGGGAAGAAGATAATTTTTTCAGCTATCTCATCTGAAATCAGTGTGCTACTGCTCCTCCAGAAAAGGCCTCATTCCACAATTTGCCTCCAGCTCCTCCATCTTAGACTGCAGCTAGAACTGTTTCATGTGTGCTTATAATGAACTCATGGAGGCTGCAGAGCTGGAGTTGGTCTTGGGGTTACAGATTTATTTTCAATTTTTAGGTTAGGGTTAGATTAGGGTTAAACAAGCCGTTCATGCTTAAAAACCCTCCAATGTGGCTGAATTAAAACAATCCTGTAGAGAAGAGTGGACAAAAATTACTCCACAGAAAGACTCATTGCCAGTTATTGCAAATGCTTGATTGCAGCTCTTGCTGCCAAGGGTGGCACAGCAAGTTATTAGGTTTAGAGGGCAATGATTTTTTTTTCACACAGGGATAACTTTTTTTTTCTGGCTGGAGCGCTGGCACTCGCAATTGTGTACCTGTTTTTAAATGCTGGTCCAATTGCAACCACATACGACAGAGCAATAATTCTTTTTGCATATGAAACCAGTGGATTTACACTTACGCATCATGCATTCAACGTGTGCCAGAGCGCTGTATCCTTCCTCTAACGGGTTCACCAAAATCCCGTAAAAAGCGCAAACAACAAAATGTACTCGATGTGCTTTATTGTGTTCATTAGCATTTAAAGCTACGGCATTTCTGTATCTAGAAAATTATGTATATACAGAAAACGATTTTCAGTTTCGTGTGGGTGAGTGCACTTTTTAGCTACTTTCTGCAGTTATTGTGGATTTCTTTCATACATATTATTAGAATTAGGGTTATAGAGATTCTGTTGATGTATAGTGAGTTGAAATAGTCCACAAGATGGTACTACAGCATGTATAAATATACAGGTATGGTCTGGCGGACTTTCTTTATAGTAGGTCATTAAATAAAATCATCATTTAAAACTGCATTTTGCATCTGTGTTTGAATATTGAAATCTGTTTAAAGGTCTGAAACATTTGAGTGTGGCAAATCTGCAAAGAACTAAGAACTAAGGAGGAGGGTAAATACTCTTTCACAGGACTATCTGTGAAATTAATGTCACTATAGGTCCTCACACGCCCTTGTTCCCCTGAAGTGGATTGGATGATTGAATGAACGGTTGTAGAGATGAGTGAACACTTCTCAGAAGACATAACCCACCATGGTGCTAACTTTATACTGACTGTTTTCTTGTTTTGAGTTATAATCAGGAGACTTTCCTGTAGGATCCTGATTTAGTCAGCAGCACTTATTTGTGGTTTAATTAATATTTAGCATCATGTATATTAGACACTGCATGTGACATTTTCACTACATGGTTCTGAATGTGAATATCTAAATGTATTTTAGTCACTTTATTGATGTGTCCCATGAGAAAAGACCAAATGCACAAAGAAGAATTTAACCTCGTCCAAAACTCTGAGAAATTATAAAAAGTTAGGGGAGCATGCCCTCCATATCTCTTTTCATGAGAAACTCGACCTCTCAGCCCCAACATCTGCAGCCAGTCCCTCAGGTCTGATCCGAAGAGACAGGATATGACCTCATCTGTGATCCCCCGACCCGAGGAAGTGCTTCAAAAGAAAACGAGGGTTCATCTCTGGAAGACTTGCACGAAAGATGAGGTTACTGTTTGACCGCTGAAGGACTTGATGCTCTTATTTTCGTTTTACGATGAACGCGTGCCAAGTAAATGACTGGATGCCATCTTTGTTTATTCTGCGCAGCTGTAAAGGAACATATTGGCTCATGCGCTTAAAGCCGCTTTGTGTACGTCTACTTTAAAGTTCAGGCACTGGTGTGTTTGCGTTCATGCATACCGGAGCAAAGCCCAGTGTGTGTTTACTGAGCGGATGCACATCGAATGCATGCACGAAGGCATGTTATTAACATTATTTTACTTTCAGCTGACCATGACCTTAATAACCTTCCTTTTTTTTTTCTTGTTGTTTTGTTTTACAATGCAGCCGTTTTCTTTGTGTTCTGGACCTAAAAAAACACCAGAATACACCTCAAACCACTCATTTGTCTGTCCGCTTGCACTGAGGTTTTCTTCATGCGCAGTTACTCTCCCATCAGCCTCCTCTGCTGAACACTGTTTGTCTGGTCATGCATGGCTGTGTTTCTATTTGTTTGTGTGCCATCGGTGCCGACCAACCAAAACAAAAAAGCGTCCGCCGGGGAGAGGATGAAGGTATCCGTGAAGACATGGACACTCCAGTGCTGAATGGGAGTGAGAGAGAGAGAGAATGGGAACAGAAGAATAGTAAATAGGGGGAGACAGGTAAACTAAGAGAGACAGACTCTGGTTAAAAAAAAAAAAGACGAGGGGGAGAGATGGGGGAAGAGGCTTTACCCATCAGTGTCTGGTCCACAGCCAAGTGCACGGTTCAGTCCGACGGGAACGCCGCCTGTACACCTGTTCTAACCAGCTGGCCAACAGTACCTGTCTCAGTGGAAGCTTCACCCCAAGACACACCCACACACTCATCGAGGTGGGGGAGACTCAGTGGTGGATGGGTAGATGGAGAGTAGCGGCTTGGCGACTGCAGACTGTGATATGGAGATGTAATGTAGGTGAATCTGCAGGAAGTGCAAGGAGCGTGCACAAGCCGGCTCAAACATGTGACGAATGTTAATTTTGCATCTTTCAGTTCTTTACATCAGTTCCTTTTTAGTATTGAAATGCATCCATCAGGTGTCCCTCCAGCTCACTGAAAACTCAGCAGCTGGTTAGCTCAGCTAAGCACATAACAGCTCTACATGATACAATCAGGAAAGGAGGTGATTCTCAGCTGTTATTGAGAGTAAAATCATGAGAATAATTTGGAAAATCCTGCTGAGAGCTCCTTTCATGTCCTTGACTGATACAGTCAAGGTCTTTTCTTTTTTTTTTTTTT
>VUQK01013613.1:0-12681 GCA_015106715.1 Bujurquina vittata | reverse complement strand
GGGGGGGGGGGGGGTGGGTCCAATGGAGAGGAGGACACTGAAGAGGTTTAAATATTGGGTCACCTCCGGATAATGCTTTCCATTCATAATAAGGTTGATATAGTTTTGCCTGTGTTGTGTTATGGTCGCTTGACAATAGTTTTAAAGTGAGATTTTATAAAGAAAACAACAACTGCTCTGAAGGAAGGGTCCTGCATCACGATCTGCAAGCTTGGACAGTATCACCTACTGGAACCCACAAATGTCAAAAATAGGAAACTATGATAAATCTCTGACGAGGGAGGGAAAAGAACAGAGGAAGGAGGTAAAAACTCAGAAAACCGACATGACACAAAACAACTGTAACTACAGCACATGGTCAGCTTTCGCTCTCAAAGAAAATAAGAAACTGAAACTAAAAAAACTTCTAACTCTGCCACATTTACCATCATCCTCTGGGACACAGACAGCAACGAGAACT
Organism: Bujurquina vittata; assembly: GCA_015106715.1. Classification (NCBI taxonomy): domain Eukaryota; kingdom Metazoa; phylum Chordata; class Actinopteri; order Cichliformes; family Cichlidae; genus Bujurquina; species Bujurquina vittata. Next base: position 12,221 of record VUQK01013613.1, on the reverse strand, counting down.
TCTGAAAACTTGAGGAAATCCACGCAAAGTTGTGGCCAGTGGGCCGATCTTTCTGCCTTGCTGACCCGTCTTTGGAGGGCTGCAAAACAATGATTCAGCATGATGTTGTCACTGACTGTGACTACATGTCCTTTTATGTTATGTGAGAAGTACTTCATATGCTCCATGTATATGTGGTATTTCGTCCCTGGACCTTCTGATGTGTGAAAGCTTGAGGTGCGTGCAGATGGCATGTAGGTCACTCGGGGCGCAGCTCTGTCGCTGGGCTGGTTTAGCCTCTGGCTGACCTGTCCTCGGCATCTCGTCAGCTTGTCTAGTATGCAGACATTGTGGTAGCAAGTTTGTCTAGTTTGTTTTCAATTCAGCAGAAAACTGTGTTTGCACTATTTTGATTTTTATGAAAAATATACTATTATTTTCAATTTCATTCTGGAAATTAAAGAATTTTTTTGGGGCGGTTCAGAAGTCATTCAGTCTGGCCTGGCCATGGTCTGGTCCTCGTTTTGGGAGTCAGACTCTGCTCCGAGGGTCTTTACAGGTCTGTGGGGTCGCTGAAGCCTGAGCGAGGCTGAACGGGGAGACATCTGTCCAGGCCTGGAAGGATTTCACGCTTCTGGCCGTCCAGATGATTTAGCCCCTAAAGGACTACCTGCTGGGAGAGACTCCCAGCGGGTTAACCTGATACAGATGGATCCCCGGCCAGCACTGAACACACACATGGAGAAGCACACACGTGTGCACGCACACATATGAGGGTGAAGACAGATGCAAGTGTGGACGTACAGGAAGAAAAACACACTTAGGCTGAAGACTGACATGCAAAAATCCACTGCCGCTACGCACACAAGTGTACAAGCTGAATTTCACACCCACTCTGTCCTCTCAGGCCTCACAACACACATGCACATTTTCCACAGACTGATGTATGTCATACCACACAGGCAACAAGAACAGCAGCCATGAACCACAACATGCATGTAAGAATTTCTTCTTTATTTCCTGTGATGCACATCGATCCAATCAGACCCGGTCGTTTAATTGGTCTTGAAGTTACACAGTTGTAAGTGTGATTTTTGATTTAGTTTATCTGTCAGATGGCTGATTGCCCTTTAAGAATTTTATTTAGTAAATTCTGGACATCCAATCACACGTTCCAATTACAGCCCGACTGAAATATTGGCCGGACCAATATATCAGCCGGGCTGATATATCGTGTAAATGAGTGATCCACATCTTGTTGTAACAATAAAACATGATTATTTTTAAACTGCATTGTCATATCAACTTAGTAAGGACTAAGCAACTACACAGACAAAACTATTTATGTTCTGTGTCCATGGAAAAAAATATCAGTGGATACTTATTATTATATATTATATTTTTAAAACCCTACATATCAATGTCGGTCTTAAAAATCCTATATTCCACTCCTCATTTAATTTCACTCCAGTTTTACTTAGCAAGCTTTAATTTATCCTTATGGGAATAAGAGACTGTGTACTTTGGGAGAGACTTTTTTTATTTTTATTATGAATGTGTTTTGTGACAGTAGAATCAACACTGATATCTGAAACTGGACCCCAAAGGAACAGCTTATTTTAGCAGTGAGACTGGAAACCACTGCTGGATCTCGTTTGTTGCCACAGGTTCTACGCGAGATGACGACAGTTTTGTGTTTCCTGTTGTTTTAAGAGAGCAACGTAAGAAGTTACCAGTAAGACTGACTTATACCGTCGAGTCAAATACTGCATTTTATAAAATGCAGCTATCTCAGAAAAACATCTTACTCGGCTTACTCTATTTTACAAAATAACACTGTAATACAACCTATAGCTTCACGTTATCTTCACACTGCTATGTAGAACAGCTTGAGGATAAAGCAGGATAAACCTGAGGCTTTGCTGTTGTGCAGGCTAACTGGAGTCCAGTGTTTGCTATAAAAAGGCCTGAATTTCTCTGAGAACTTTTTACGTTACACATTTGATCAATTCAAATACCACCCACAGAAAAACGGGGAAAATTTCCCTTTAATAGCTGACCAAATTTGCCTGATGAGTCTGACTTACTTGTCCCAGCCGTCTCTCCTGATTCTGGAAAGCTGGCTGTAAACTCCCCTCTGTGGAGTGGCAGGGATCAGCAACATCTGGCCAGGACATCAGGAAACGCCTTCTCTAACACACACACACACACACACACACACACTGAAGCACACTGGTACTCAGACGTGCACTCCAGTGAGCGTGAGGCTCATGAACATCTGGCTTCCCAGACTTCTCCCTAGAGGGAATCAACTTTTTGTTGTTTTTCGCCAACTGCCTCTCATTTCATTTTCGGCTCTTCTCTCCTTGGTCCATTTAAATATGGGTAAACTTATGTAGTCTTACTAAACTTTCCTCCTTCCAACACTACAGTTATGTAGTTATGTCATGGGTCTGTATGCACAGTAGTTAATTAGAAGCTATATAAATAAATTGTCTGAACTGCACAGACTGCGGTCCATACGCCTTTCTTAGACATGTCTCTTATGAAAGGGCATCTCTGATTGAGAGAGTTACTAAATCACCCGCTCTTTATAGATTAGCTATGAGCTGTGTTTGACAGGTTACATGAAAAATTATTATTTATTGCGGCCCCTGCAAAGATAGAGAGAAATGCAGGTGGAGCTTTAACATGTAGGCACGGCCCTCCAAATCTAAACACAGGTGATCCCCGAAACCAGGCTAATATTGTCAAACATACCAATGTGATCGTTAAAATGAGCAGCATTGTCCGTTAATTTATTTTATTTTATTTTTTCTTCCAGCCCCCATGCTAAGCTCTGAACCGCAGAGTTTATTGAGCCAGAGTCACGCCTACAAAAAGGTTATTCCTGGTTGAATAAAAGTTAATGAATCAATGATAATTATGTAAAAGCTGAAGGTAGCTTTACTGCGTGACTGTCTGTTTTGCTTTCAGTGCAGCCATAGTTTATAAAATGAACATTGTCATTTATTTAATAATACCTCAAACTGGCCATTGAGATCATACCTTTATCTTGGAAATCTTTACTGAGGTTATAAATCAAGTAAGCATTAGAGTCCGTTTGCCATAGATTTTTTACATTATTTGACTTCTTCCAACTAGAAGATTCTCCCCCTGCTGGCCATTTGACATAATGCAGCTTTATGGCACTTTTGGCTTCACTTTTCAGCCCTAGCGACCAGCTTCTGTGTGCAGTCTGTGCTGGTTTCTGTGCACACAGACCCCATCGATGCTATGAACCTCTCAAACCAACCCCGAAGTTCAAAATAGTAGAACGTATGACATCAGTAACTCCCGTGTCATTGCTGACTGCCGCTCATTGATCAAAATCCTTGATGCTGGATACTCTCTTGCAAACTTGGGTTACTCATCACAGACTTTGACAAAGACTCACTGTTGATGTGAACAGAAAAAGAGTCATTGCTTATTAATTGAATGGCTTATTTTGATGGATTCAAACTGCTGTCTAATGCATTAGTATGTGATTAATTAATTAAAAAACGAACCGTTTGGTTTTAATCACAATTTCTGCAGTCGTCTCAGCCGAGGGTACACAAAGCAGAACTCACAGCAGTCTCACCTCCAATTACATTCCCGCTTAATTCATGTGGTTAATCCCGTTCTGAGTCTGCGGGGCCTATTTTGGTTTCTTTGCGAAGTGAGCGAGCCAAATAAACAGTGGAAGCGAGCTGCTGCGTTGGTTTCCTCGGGGGGCGCCCTGCTTTACCGTGAGCCCATCAGGGCCTGTTTCTACACACATTAGCGGTTAATTATTATCAGTTCGCAGCCATAATGAGCTCTGCATCGACCTGTGGCTGTATGCGCAGCAGTAATATTACTTAAAGGAAAAACAATCAGCCAGCTTCCCCCAGTGGGCAGTCTAAAAGGTTTGCATAGATAACAGTTGATTGATTAGAGAGAAAATGGGAAGCGTATGGACTGTTATTTATTGTGAGTGTGTTCATATTGGGTGTGTGTATGTGTGTGTATGAAAAGGCAAAAAGCCTGCAAAGTGTTTTTAAGCTACTCCCCCCCCCCCCTCTTGAAAATTCAATATTACTGCGATATCAATACCATTTTTAAACACTATCATCACCGGCTTCCCCTCACACAGGTCTGCTTCTCTGCTCCACTAAAAAAAAAAACAAAGGAAAACACTGAAATGGAAAAACTGTGGCTTTTCACATCTGCCTTCAAACACAGCTCTACTGTAGATAAGATCTTAGGGACACAAATGTTCAAATATAACCTTAAACAAAGCCCTGCAGGCTATTTTCATTTGTGATGGTGACGTTTCCAGAAGGTCTTGGCTCTACACATTTAGCTGTGAATGTGACTTTTCTGATCTTCATGTGTCAGCGATCCGTTACAGCTCATCACCCCATCGACACCTTCTGTCTGAGGCTCACTGCTGCAGTCAATGCCATCCTTTATGCTAAAGAAACATTCGGTTCCTGTGCAGCCGCACTGGATATGGTGCCCACTCACACTGATGGTCCTACTTTCATTTGACCCTTCTGTGGGCTGTGCCAGCAGGCTTACATTACATGCATAAATTACATATTGCCAAGGGCATGGCCAGAGCCAGTTCCACTTCCTGTTAGAAAAGTTGGCTGTGCTTCAGCTGGCGTTCAGCGGAGAGAGCTCATGAGATAGTCCTCAATGCATGGGAGTGAAGGGTCCTTAAAGTCTAAAATAACTGTTTGCACTGGCTTCCAGACAAATAATCCATCCATCCAATTTCTGCTACTTGTCCTGCACTGTGCTGCATTTTAGAGGGCATTACTGCACTTTTCAATCCACTATATTTTTACTTATCTTAGCAGGGAAAGCAAAGGTGAAAATGATCCCATCGGGCTGTGTGAGTGACTCAGCATCTGTAATAGCAGGCAGCCTACTCAGGTAAATGAAATGCATTTGTTTTTACTGTTGTTGAACAGACCTGTGCTTTTCCTGTGCTGTGACAAAAAGGTCTAATATTGAACACCTACAGTGTGTTTATACCCACAAACACAGCTTCCATCAAACCTCAGGCAGCATAACGTTCTCCACGGCTTCTCCAGACCCTTTCACGTCTGTCAGTGCTCAGGGTGAACCTGCTCTCATCTGTGGAAAGAACAGGGCACCAGTGTTGGACCTGCCAATCCTGGTATTCTATGGCAAATGCCAATCAGGCTCCACGGTGCCGGGCAGTGAGCACAGGGCCCCCTAGAGGATGTTGGACCCTCAGGTCACCCTCAGGAAGTCTGTTTCTGATTGTTTGGTCAGAGACATTGACACCAGTGAGCTGCTGGAGGTCATTTTGTAGCTCTGGCGGTGCTCAGCCTGTTCCTCCACAAAGGAGCAGATACTGGTTCTGCTGATGGGTTACGGACCTTCTACGACCCTGTCCAGCTCTCCTAGAGTAACTGCCTGTCTCCTGGAATATCCTCCATGCTCTGAGACTGTACTGGGAGACTGGAATACAATAAAGAGCTCTTTGAAATTGTGTGTGTGTGTGACTGGGTGAGCGTAACTTGGGGTGTAAATTGGATTGGAAGAGCCTGAACAAAATACCTCAGAATGCCTGTTGATTTTATTTGGGCCTTGAATGGAAAGTTCTTTCATGTATTTGTACACTGTGTTACCATTATTTTCTTTTACTGTCATCTAACTTTTACTATTGAACCTAAATGCACCCATAATTAGCCACACTCGCACACTTACCGGTATCACATGCAATCTTTGCGGGGTTTTTTGTACGAAAGAACCATAAAATAAAAGAGCGTAAGGGGAACGCTGCTCTGAAATCCGTCCTGAAACAGCAACATCACATTTCTGAAGTCTGCACTTGTGAATTTCTGTGGCGACATGGCGCGACACACATACACACAGACACACAGGACATCTGAATTCCCAACTATCGACTAAAAATGGCTGGCAACTTTGTAGAGTCGACTTCTTGCGGTGAGTTCCCCGCACGCTTGTCAAACACCGGCCGTTGTGTTAGCCATTAAAAAGTAACTGTGTATTGTTGCCATTCCTGACTTAGCTACACAATCAGCGATCAGCGTACAAGCGTTTCACTAAACACATTCGACTTCGTTTCTTTCTTTCTTTCTTTTTTCTTTCTTTCTTTCTTTCTTTCTTTATCACTTTTAAGAACACAAATAAAATATCTTTTGAGTGTTGCTCGAGGGCTCTTCGGCAGATAGTTGAAAGAGAGCTGTTTCACTTTTCCCCCGCTTCTACCAGCATGTCATTTTGCATCTGGTTTCCAGCACATTATAGCATTGCAGGAGGTCGTTCGTGTGCTGACACAAATCTGATCCCCGACCAGCTGTTCGAGACGGCTCATCTTTTGTCGACAAACATCTGCGGTTCATCTCCACAGTTTGACGGGAAATGTAGGACTTCAGCTCCCTTATGCTCCTTCCTTTGCTGCCCGGTTCTCTTTCTCGCTCTCTGATGTTTGTTTTTATGTTTTACGCCATCTGCTCCCGATGATTTCTGAAATACTGGCTTTAATGCTTAGAGGCAGGTCGAGGCAAAATTTGTTGAAATGGGAACTTCTTAGTCTGCTTTATTTCATTCTTTTTTTTGGGGGGGGGGGGGTTAATGTCTTGGAAATGGCACTCGTGGAACACGTCTTCCACATTGCGTGTTTGAACTCTCACCCCTGTGATTGGTCACAGTAAGCATGCAGGTGTTTAGCTTCACACCTGTTAGCAAGAAAAGAAAACGTGGATTTTCACAAGTGCTCATTTTGCTAAAATAGTGTCTGAGGATTTTTTTCTGTGAAGTGAAGAATTTGCACAGCAGCACTGATAGTATTAGGTGCCGAGTGCAAAAATACCCTGAAACTTGAACCGCGCATTCAATAATTTTCTTGTGCTGATCCGAATCAGCCTTGCGAGGATCCTGGAACCCATCCCAGCTGTCACTGGGTAAAAGGTGCGGTCCACCCCGGACAGGTCGCCGGTCTGTTGCAGGGCTAACACACAGAGACAAACAACTTTTCACACTTAAAGCAACAATTAGCAATTAGATCACCCCCACAAAAGAAGAAAGCAGAAATATTTATAACATCTGACCACCAATGTGATTTACTGTTTTTTCTGCTTTTTTTTGTAAAACAATACATTTGAAAATTCATGTATAATGACTAATTAGATAATAAGAATTAAGTTTAGTATTAAATATAATTTTGATTAAAGAGCTTGAGAAACATAGAAAACAATTTTTGTAAATACCTGTACTATAAATTTCACTTTCAAATTCAAAAAGAATATTTCATTGTAGTGTGAGACGCACATAACGTGTGTTATTATATTAATGTGCAGCTTTCGTATGTATGAATATGATAATATAGCCTAAATCAGGACCAACGTCACACTCTGAGGTTCAAACACAGACACACACACAGAAACCGAGTGTGTCACAGACCACACATTGTGTGTTAAAACAGTTATTCACGGTCTCGCATCCTACACACAAGCAGAGGTGAGGAACCTGAACTTCATGCCTGCATGTGTGCATACGGTGATGTGCACATGTGTGCATGTGATTACAATTTCGAGTGTGCATTTCTAACAGATATGTATATAAATATTCAAATAAATATGCAACTTCCTGCACTTACACGTAACCCATTGTTCACGAAATTACCTGATCTCGACTGCAACAAATTGGATTCATCGTCGACGGTGGAGCAGCCAGATTTGCTGAATATGGGAAGCTTTACTGTCTTTTGTCAAGTGACGCTTCATAAATAACTTTGACTTCCTCCTCTGGATGCCTGCCAGTGGCTGTTCACTATAAACTACATGAGCTGCACAGCTTTCTCTGAGCAGCCGACTGTAAAATGGACTGCCGGCTCTTGACCCCATGAGGAGTTCGGAGCCATATTTGAGCTAACATTGCTGTAAAGAAGAGTTAGAGCAATCGACCACCCTCCTGTTCTGCTTCAGGCATCTGTGTCAGTAAGCAGGACCAGAGATAACTGATTAAATCAAAAATCTCTTAGATTTTAAATAATTAAAATTAATTTGTGTGTAAATTAATTTGAACTGAAATTAGGTTCAGGCCATTAGGTTGTGAATGATAAAGCAGGATTTAAATATGAATTCTTAGAATATTATTAAATGTTAAATGAAGCACCTTATTAACATTAGTACCCTGTAAAGTCCAAATATTTATTAATAAATCTGTCAATTTAAAACACTAACAATCTACCAAATTAACGCTTGTCATAGGTCTCATATTCATGTCATATCTCACTAATATGTGTGATGTAGGTCTCCAACACACTACAGTGTAGGCTGCAGTCAGTGTAGGAAATTGGCATGTTAAGCAGTGCATGATTTTCAGCTGCAGCCTTGTGTACTATCACAGATTTACTGGTGAGAAGCGGTGCTGCTCTGGACTCTAAATCTAATTTTGTTTTGGATTACTGTTTTTGCAGTGTCAAATATTTTTACTTCCTACTTAAGTAGCTTCATTGTGCACAACTGATGCAATTAATAGTGCACATATTGTATATTTAAAATATATTTAAACTACCTGAAGTAAACAAACGCAGGTAGTTTAATGGCACGTTTTAGAATCAGATACAGCACTGTTATTCTAATCACCATCATAACCTCAGATGAAACTGCAAAAAACGTTTGACCATAATGCACAGCACCATGTTTGATGAAAGCCAAACGCAGCATATCAGCACAAAGGTCTCATACCGACTGCCGGGCACGGCGGCGGAAGGGTGATGAGTCTGGCTTGTTTTGCAGCCACAGGATGTGAGAAGCTTACAGTAACTGAGCTGAACACCAACTCCTCTGTTTGATTAGTATAGACTCAAATGTGAGGCCATCTGTCTGCTAATTGAATCATGGGGCATCCCTGGTAGATCATGTCTTATTATTCAATTCAATTCAGATTAATTTTATTTATATAGCACCAAATCATAACAGTCACCTCAAGGCGCTTTATATTGTAAGGTAAAGACCCTACAATAATTACAGAGAACACCCAACAGTTAAAAACGACCCCCTATGAGCAAGCATTTGGAAACAGTGGGAAGGAAAAACTCCCTTTTAACAGAAGGAAACCTCTAGCAGAACCAGGCTCAGGGAGGGGCAGTCATCTGCTGTGGCCGGTATGTCCTGATATGTGAAAACTTAGAATTGATAAAGGGTGTATTTCCTTCTTCTTGGAGTACAAAGTGTGATATTTGCATCCAAAATATAGCAGAATAAAAAGCACAAAGCAGCATCACATAGCAATACTTAAATTAAGTGCAAGCACATTAAACCTGTACGTGAGTAAATATATTCATTTACATTCTAGCTGGTTCTACCCATGCGCTCATCTAGTGGTGTTGACCACTGTAAGATTAACAACCAGTCATATTTCAGGGGGTCTAAGATACGCATGCTAATGCATGATGCTACCTGCCTGCTGTCATTCACCACAGTGCCAGTACTGTGCTGTATATACCCAGACAGGCAAGCATACGCTCAAAGTTCACAGCTTATACAAACACATACATGCAGACTAAAGTGCCGCCCCACATTCATCATACCACTCCAACAGTGATATTGCTCCCATCAGGGGCGATGTTCTCCCCCTCTCATGACAGCAAGAAGTCTTCCCATACGCCGGGTGGCCACAGAGGGCCCCACGCATGGATGACATCAGCGCTCAGCCTGGAGGAGTTTTGTGACAGCCATATGTAAATTGAATATGACTAATCGCTTCCCCACATCACCTCTCGCCACCTCTGGGCCACTGCGACGAAAGACGGAGGATTGAACGAGGAGAGGGAGAGCTCCGCCAGTGCTTTTGAAGTGTGAGAGTAGGGGTGAGAGGGTAGCCAAGCAGACGGACACTATGTAAGCCAGCCATTGTTTCATTTTCAGCAAAATGAACCCTCAAATGATTCAAAAAGGAGCTAACAGGTCTGTAAGCAGTCTGGACACAGTGCTCCGTGCTGACATGCACACGAGCTGAGCTGAGCTGAGCTGACCGACATGACAATCTCCAACAGAAATGGGGTGCACGGCTTTAACAACCAAGCTCATGTCTGAAGCCTCTCAGGGGGGCAGCAGATGGGAATATGATCACTATTTTCATTGATGACCATCCTGTTCTCACAGCTTTGGTTTTCTCAGTGGAGTGAAGTGGTTCACACACACAAGATAGACGGCAAAACAGAGTGAGCGAGGCACCAGGAAGATAAAGTGCTTCCACATGTGGAAGGCATGAAGAAGAGGCAGAGGTGGGTGTGACCACCCATACAACAGGGGAATCCCAGGTGTCGCTGTCTTTGTTCTCACTGCGTGTGCATGTGTGTGTGTGTGCGTATGTGTGGGCATCTATGAGGAGAAAAAGTTTAATTCATATATGTTATCCAAACACATAAGAAATGCTGGGGTTTTTTTTCATTTAAATATATTGGGAAGCTCAATCCCAAAAATGTTGCAAATTTGGTCAAAAAAGATATAAAATGTTGTTTTTGTTGCTATGCGACACACATTGGGACATTTGATTCATGTAATTTTACTGAAGCTGAAACTAAAACCTTATAAATGTTCACTGGACTCCCACTGGAAGAATGCCGTTTTTGTATTTCCTATATTTACATATTTACACAACCAGACATGTAAAAACAAAAAATTCAGAGAAAGTTCTCCTTCACTTTTGGCCCGAGCACTTTGCATTGCACACATTGGTGACCCCGCCTCCACCCCCTGCACACCCCACTCAGCTCAAATCACCCCCTGATGGGCAGTGTAAACAAGTGGCACTGTGTATATCCTCCATATAATCTGGATTTAGCTCGCTGAGATCACGGCTGTTGGAGCGAAGAGCCCCCCCAACTCTCAGCTGCATTGTGGGAGGTTCTCTTTCTGTGCCACCTTTGTCTATGTGTGTGTGTGTGTGTGTGTATGTGTGTGTGTGTGTGTGAGAGAGAGAGAGAGATAGTGTGCCCCTGATGACAGGCCACAATAAGTCATGAGTAAGCTTCCCTGTGGTAAGAAGCGAGCTTGGTGTATGTGTGCTCCTGAGGCAAAAACACTCACAAATTCATTCTCAGTGTTAGTTTGAAAACTCTTAAACGCAGACTGTCGTCACTTTTTATCTGCCCCCCCCTCCACACACACACACACACACATTGGAAGAGAAACAAGATCTGACCCCTCAACAGTTCAAACCAGGAATATTAGAAGAGACTAAAACTTAATCCCTAAAGTAGAAATATTATTTATAATTGATCATAATCTATTGATCATTTCTGCTGCATCATACACTTCTCAGCTGTTATTTTGGTAGCGTCAGTGTTATCATATTATGTTATATTATGTCCTACAAAACTTTAACACAGTAACTACGTGATTATTAGATGCATGCTACATATGCCATGAAACTAGATAACGTCATCATTAAATCTGTGCTCTGTAGAAGACCCTATTGCACCAAATGAAAAAGCTAAAAGCCAAAGAGCTGTTTTATGCACACTAGCTGTAACTCAACGAAAAATAAATGTACTTATTTCTTAGTCATGCACCAATATATCAACCAAACACTGTTATCAGCATTGTTATCCGACTGTCAGAGGTGCTCATATGTTGGGCAACCTCAATTTCATGATCCTTTATTAAGATTTCGTAAAAGGCAAAAATAGCGCCATAAAAAAATAAGCTAATAAAATCATCATCTGTAATGTGATATATATGTTTGACAGGTTAAGTTTAACGTTTTTTGACTGATAATTGAACGAGGCTGTAGCTAAACTTGCTTAGCCAAGCTAAACTTCTGTTAAAGATTACGCTAATTAGCTTAGCTGGCAGTAGCAGACGCTATAGCTAGCTTCCTGACCCAAGTGCAGCACTTTGGGCTGTAGGCAGAGGAATTCATGCAACTGGGCATGGGTAGGTCATCTTAAATTATAAGTAACCTTTTAAGGCCGTTTGGACACAGCAAACTAGTGATATTGTTTATTTCAGAAAAGGCATATTTGACGCTAAAATTGTCAAAGAAACCAAAAGAACAATGTATGTAATGTCCTGGATTTTGTAGGTTTGCAGGATATATGATGTACCGCTGGGGAATTTCTGGGCCAGTACCAGTAATTTGGCTGATCGTCCATTTGTTGTATTTCTGCTGTTATTTATTCACCCCTTTGTACCATTGGAAATAATATATATATATATATATATATA
>VUQK01013610.1:17503-29538 GCA_015106715.1 Bujurquina vittata | reverse complement strand
TTTCGTGGAAAATGCAATAATTTGTTTTCATTCTGTCTTATTTAAGTTTTTTTTTTTTCAAGAAGAAGCACTGCAAATCATTTGAATTTTAAAGAAGAATATCCGTAATGCATTCCTTCTTTGATATGTGTGTTTGGTATTCAGATAGCGGATTCCACTAAATGCACTATTTAACATATTGTGTGTGTGTGTGGGGGGGGGGGGTCGCTCAGAGCTTATTAAAATCTTCACTTCAAACTTGTTAAAGGAGGAGGAATGAGAAAGTCAGGAAGGGAATCACATTTCAAAGCTGACTTCCTCTTTGTCCATGCATGTCTTATTCTGAGTTTATATTTGACTGGCAAATAATTTTTTTTCTCCCTCTTCCCCAAATTCAGTTTAAAATGCACTCTGCTTTAGTTTAAAAAAAAAGAGAATTCTTTTGGGATTTCATGCCTACTTTTACTTTTATTACTGCTCTGAACACTAACACTATTTTCTCTGTTCCCACCTGGCTGACATAGATGCCGGTGTCCTCCTCATCATCAGTCCTGTAGCAGAGTGTCAGGCCCAGCTTCTCTTGGCTATTCTGTCTACGTAGCTCCACTTCCTGTTGCACGAATGCACGCGCACACACACAGACACACACAGACAAACAAAAACAGTAATGATTCTTTAATCAGGACAATTTTAATTGAAAGAAGATTATTGTGTCAATCTGCGGGAGTTTATATTTGGTCTTGGGAGCAGAGCAAAACCAAGAACCTCAGGACAGAGTAGAGCAAGCATCAGTGACAACAGATGGTATAATTCCATTAGATACAGAAATAAAAAGGACAAACTGGCGTAACGGTGGGGTGCAAAGTGGCATACAGGGGCAGCGGAAACTATAGGCAAGTGGAAGAAAATAGTGCATTCTATATGGGATTTGGCAAAAGGATGTGCAACAGACTATGAGCTGAGCCATCAGCTGATGGGTGCCAATAAAATCAGCTGATATCAGCTGGGGTACCAGGGTCAGGAGCTAAGCTTGATTTCAGGGCATGCCTAAACTAAATCTATCCTCAGTTTACTCTAATTGAGTTGATGAATTCTAAAACAATATCATTTGAAGTACAGTGTGTATTGCAGCTAGAATTATGCCAAGTATGGGGAAAGATGTCTGACTTCACATGTTCTGCATCACTTTACCACTTTATACTGTACAAGTTAGTTGTTCTTTAGATTATTAAAACTACTTTAGGTTAAGAGAATCTATGATTATTTTCCCTCATATACAATATCCAGGCAATGCCAGCCTCTTTCTCAATAACATGTGCACATACCTGTTTACATTACAGTCAGGTAAGGAAGAAAGTTGTTAATCAACAATTGATTAATGCTAATCAACTGCATTTGGTTAACTCATCATTAGACCACCTCTATAAAAGTAGAAGTTCTGATAATTTGTTGGTCTGGAGAATTCAGGTGTGTGTTACCAAAATGCCTCAATCTTCCCAGCAGTGGACGTCCCAGAAAATTCACCACAAGGTCAGACAGCACTCAGTAGGCCTCAGTTAGTATGTACATTTTAATGTTCAAAGACAGTAGAATTGGAAAAATGCTGGCTTATTAAATGGCTTATTTAGAAGGGTTGCGAGGAGAAGGCTTCTTCTTTACGAAAAGAACATGGCAGCATGGCTCGGGTTTGCAAAGTTGCATCTGAACAAAAAAGACATCTGGAACAATGTCCTTTGGACAGACAAGACTACCTTGCAGTCACTGAGTCAACCATGAACTCTCTGTATACCAAAGTATTGTGGAGTCAAATGTCCAACAGCTTAAGCTTGGGTCAAACAACAGGACAACGAGCCCAAGCAGCAAATCAACAACAGAATGTCTGAAAAAGAAAAAAAATGAAAGTGTTGCAATGGCCCAGTCAAAGTCCAGACCTCCATAGTAATGCTCCATAGTGCAGCACATAGACAGACTCATAGACAGGCTCCATAGTGATAGTTATTTTCTTACTGTGCACATAAAGCTACCCGTTTTTGCAGCTTTCAGAATGACTTGCCATCACCCGCAATATTTCCAGATTCGGATTCTGATACCAGATTTTTCACTCAGCAAAAAGATGTGCAAATAAGCCTTTTAAATGTTTTGTGTTTTAAACAGTCTGAGGAGGTTTTTCACTTGCACACTGAGGGTGCTCGTTCACCCATACGCAGCGCTGCTTCAACTAGACTATGATATAAAATTGCAGTGATCACCATGCACAATAAGCAAACAGAAACACACAGTGCAATAATATATATAAAACATCCCATAATATCATATGTATAGATAAATACAGGCTCAAATGGCGCTCCATCAAGTGATCTGTCCATTAATGACTCGAAAGCTTGTCAAACGCAACTCAACACGCAGCAACGTGCAGCGCAGATCCATCTCACTCCCACAGGAAATTTCTCTAAATTTAGCCGAACTCACAACTAGCTCCTTTTGATCTCGGCTGTGTACAAAGGTAATCGCATAAAGATAACTCCAGGGGTGATCTTTATTAACCCCACAGTGCCAAATTCATTTCACCACTGTGATATAAAAGGAGGAGTGTGGGATAGATTGCATGTGGCAGATTGTGGGGTATTAAGGTGCTGAGGGTGGGTGTAGTGGTGGGGCAGGGGGGCAAGAATTAAGTCCCTCCAGCCCCCCCTTTTTTTTCTCTCATGGGAAACCACGACAGCAAAGATTGACAGTCGGAAGAAATTAATTTCTGTGGCATTTTACCCCCCGTGCAAGCAGCCCTGACCTTCAGAGGTTGGGTGGGG
This sequence comes from Bujurquina vittata, assembly GCA_015106715.1. Classification (NCBI taxonomy): domain Eukaryota; kingdom Metazoa; phylum Chordata; class Actinopteri; order Cichliformes; family Cichlidae; genus Bujurquina; species Bujurquina vittata. The sequence continues at coordinate 26,752 of VUQK01013610.1, read as the reverse complement.
TGTGTAAAGGAGTTTACAATATTGCAACACCACGTGCTGGTTTTGACAAGCCACGCTCCTCTGCAGTTTAGTGCACTGGCTGATTTGTGCGACCCCTGACAGTGAAATAACAACTGCATGCAGCGAGATCAGGCAGCACTAATGCCTAATGTCAGCGCACATTGGGTAGTTCGCCAGGTTTCAGCGGATTACTGGATGCCTGCAGCCGTGGGTCCTAAAGCTCTGAAGTGACTTGATTAGTGATGATTGGATCATAATCTGTGCCGCTGTGGAGTTTGGAGCATGGCACAGCAATGACTTAAAAACTCATTTCATCTGGCTTACAATGCATACGACAGTTGATGTGGTTTCCCAGCCTAAATAGGGAGGATCACATTTAACACATGTTACAAATGTGCAAGAGAAATAAAGACATATTGACAATGGGTGGCATTTTAGTGCCACATTAAACATCTGGTAGTAACATTTCACTTTAATATGCACTTAACTGTTACTTCATGTTTCATTTTAAGAGAAATAGCTGCCTCGTGTAATGTTCACCGGCTCATTGTTTCCTCATTGCAGATGATGATGATGATGATGATGATGATATCCTTCCAGCTTTTGCTGTTTTGAAGCGGCAGTTTTTGAAGCATCGTGATCATAATTCAGTCAATCTGAAAAAGATTGTGGATGATTTTACATGACAGGCTTCCCACTGATTGCCATTTATTGCGGCAAATAGGTAAAACTGGAGCCCAGCATTGAGAGAAACATTATATCTTTATCTCCTGTATCACATGCTTGTTTTTTGGCCCAGTACCAGCCCTTTTATTCAGACTGGATTTGACCAATTTTCCAAGCTTTCAATTCATATCGTGCTTCAGCTTCACTGAACTTTCTAGTTTTTAGTGCTTGTAGGTCTTTCAGTGTAATTGAATTCGAGTGATTATGCATTGGGGAATTAAAAGGATGTGGCTCCTGACACAAGAGCATTCGTGTGCCACGGTTGCTGCTTTTGACATACAGTAGATACTTCCACTTCTGCTTTGTTTCTGCCTCTGCTGCTGGCTTAAAGTAGGAACCACTGAGCTCCTCATTTTGCCTTTATACCTTTTATACAGAATGAAACTCGAACAGGCTGCCATGTTTCGTAGTAGACTGCAGAGATTTAGCAGGAAACACTGCCTGTTTGGAGCATGAAGTGGCTAAATACCATGAGAAAAGAATAATGAAATCTGAGCTGCAAATTGGGGGTCTAGATTTTTATAGTCACAGAGTACAGAGAGTTTAGTTACATCTGGCAATTACTAATGCAGTGGTTCTAGGAGGTTTTGCATCATTTCATCTTGATTTATACTTCCATGACCCGAGCTCTCAATGGGACTCTTTGTTCTTGCACATCTGTTTGCATACCAGTATTTGCTTCAGTTTTGGCTTGGGAGATTAAAAATTCAGCATTTGAAGTTTGGCACCTGTTGACAGTCCATAATTATGACATTAGAACAGGATTAATTTGGCAAACAGATAACTGAATGCTGTCTGGCAGGCTGCTGCCACTTTATTAACTGCACTACGCAATCTGGTGATCACACTGAGTCTTCATTAAAATCTGTTGTTACTCATTATTACTTTCCCTGGTAAGTAGATATAAAAAAAAAATCTAAACGTGTCTAACCCCCTCCCCCTCACCCCACATTTCTACGACCACATGGTTCCAGTGCCTCATAACTGGAATGACTTGCCATTCAACAGTGAACTTTATTTTTTCAGACTAGTAATCAAAGCATCCACATAAAAACTACTTTGAAAGTCTGTTGCTACTTGACAATATTGTGGTACGGTACATTTGGCAGAAGGGGTATTATGACAGCAGGGGTACCCATGTGTACGATCAAACTGAAGTGAAGCTAAACCTGTCAGTCAGAAGTAATGTTCCTGGGAATTGCAGCCCTATTCTATTTCATCCAAGAGGAAAGCAATTCATGTTTCAGTTAGATACACATGGATGAACAGAGCAAAGTGTAGACAGCTGATTTGGTGTGTGTGTGTGTGCGTGTGTGTGTGTGTGTGCTGACCTTGTTCTGATACTACTGCTATTAACAGACACAAGCCCTCCACCCTCAACCGTTCCCCGACCCACACAGGAGAGTCTTTCAACTGTAAGGTAAGACCACAGCTGGCAGTAGACAATACCCTAATGATCCACAATGCAGTTCACTGAACCAGGAAGGGCCCATTAAACCAGCAAGGCCCACTGTCAGTAGCAAATATCACCCATCACTGTCACCTGGCACAATATTGAGGTCTACTGGCTGATTTTCACCATTGATCTGTCACTTGAGGGTGCAGACTGTGAATGTGCTCTTTTAATAATCAGATTTTGGAGGAAGAAAAAGAAACCTAGAGACGAGTAAATTAGAAAAAAATAACAAACATAAATCTTACACTTGAGCAAATGACACACATTCACTGGATACTTTATCAGGGAAACCTTGCTAGTACCGGGTTGGACCCACTTTGCTTTCAGAAATGCCTTAAGAGTCATAGAGGAGCTGGAAACATTCCTCAGAGATTTTGGTCAAAATTGACATGATAGCATCACACAGTTGCTGTAGATTTGCCAGCTGCACATCCATTATGTGACGCTCCTGATCCACTACATCCCAATTGTGCTTTATTAGATTGAGATCTGGTGACTGTGGAGGCCATTTGAATACAGGGAACTCACTGCTATGTTCAAGAAATCAGTTTGAGATGATTTGAGCATTGTGACAAGGTGCATTATCCATCAGAAAGTGTGCTCTGTGGTCGTAAAGGGATGGACATGGTCAGCAACAACAATACTCAGATAGGCTGCAGTGTGATGCTCAATTGGTGGCACACTTAGTGGTATAATGACAACACCACCATCTGCCTGAACTGCTGATGCCAGGCAGGATGGATCCATGATTTATTGATGTTGTATGGGAAATTCTGACTATCCAAATATCATGACACAGGCCACGTTCAAAGTCACCTAAATCCCCTTCCTTCTCCAATCTGATGCTCGGTTTGAGCTTCAAATTGAACTTTAAATTATTTTTGCCCAGAGTATAAATGCTAATGATGATCCCATCACATTTACTATAGCACCTATAGCACTGCTACACTTCTTGTTAAATGCCTTGTGAGTTACATATGATGGATAATAGTTTAAAATGATCCCCTGACTCCTGACTTTACTGCGTTAACTACTGGTCAAAAACAATGACCTCACATTTAAAATTCCGTTTTAGCTTCAGCTGTTCTGTGTTAATTAGGTGCTAATTAGGTAATGTTGACAAGCTAAGATTATAATTGACGCTGTAAATATTGTATAACAGTGTATGTACTGTAAACATGTTAGCATTCTTGCATTAGTAGAGAACTAGCCCTAAAAACTGCAGTTGAAAACCCGCAGGCTTGATATAATATACAGCAGCTGCAGTTTGAAATCATTAGCTGCTTTAATTAAAATGCCACAGATCTCATCCACACATTTTTTTTTGTTTTGTTTTTCACTGGAACAGTGAGTGCTTGCTCTTTATCCACAACATATTCAACATTTCTGTTCAGCTTGAAGTGGCTGACTGAGAAGGCACACAAATATTTCTGACAGACGGTTCATGATAAAAGGGAAGCTAACCGCCTGTGAATAAAACACACAGGTAACAGGGAGGCCTTTCAGAGAGGGATTTTCTTTTGGTACAATTACATGAAGAATGGTCTTCCATCATAAACCTGGGGACTTTGCTATGCTACACAAAACAATCTAAATCTGCTTTGACAAGGAGCAGCCAATTTTCTTCTATTATTGCAGTAGGCAATTTTTCTTTGTGAGCATCAAACATATTGGCCAGCCTTGTATTATCTTCTGGGATTGTGTATAACTGACCCATGGTGGCGTCTGTTCTCCTGCATCAAAGGAAAATAAGTTTTATCTGTTCTTGTTAAAATACCCTAAATAGCTAAATGAGGCTTTTATTCCACAGGCATTGTGCAGTGTCTGTCTTGGGCTCCAACTAATTAACTTTTCTGTTAATTATGTAGATTTTCTACTGTGGTTGGGATCATTGTCCTGCTGCCTGATAAAGTTTCACCAAGCTATAACCGGTGCAAGGTGCAAGAGAAGAGGCTTTCTCCTAGCAACCCTTCAAATAAAAAAAGCCAACCTTGTTCAGTCTTTTCTATTTTACCGTCGTGAATGTCAGCTTTTAAATGCTAACTGAAGGCATTGTGTTACTACACATCTGAATGCTGCAGACCAGCAAACCGACAGAACTTCTGCTTTTATAGAGGTGGTCAAACTTGCTGATGATCAGTTAAGTGTATTTATTTCTGCAGGAATTGCAGAAATTCAGTTTGAAATTACTAACAAGTATGAAGAGTTACATGTTTATATACATGTATTTATTTATGTAAAAAATTAATTAAAACTGATAATAGGAGGTGGTTAATTTTTGAGATTGCTGATTACTCTGACCTAAATTTACTGCTCTTGTATTGAATTTTGTGTCCCAGTGGCAAGGGGGTCAAATATTGGCATTAGCACTTTAAATATGACTGTATTAACAATTTGTAGCCAACGGTCTGTGTTTATGTTTTTTAAATCAGATTTTACATCCTTTCTCTTGTATTTTGGTAAGAGTTAAGACAGGCTTCCTCTGAGGTAAATTTCACAGGCCAGCGCTAACAGAGGATGGGGGTTGGGGGGGCATGGGATTTTCTGGTTTTCAAGGGGGCCGCAGCACTCTTGACTTTGGGACCTCTTGACCACTGATCTAAAGGATGCAAGGTCTCCTTCACCTCATTGCTCCTAAGTCCCTTTAAGGTTTTGTGTAGTTAAAAAAACAAAAAACAAAATGTGATTTTGTATCCTTTTAGCAAAGAACAAATTGTGTGTGAGGAAGAGGGTTAGGGTTAGGGTAAGTATGCAAACAAAACATAACAAAAACACACATATCCTCCAGCCCCACAGCATGGTCTCGAGAGTGGTCCATGAGTAGATGATGCCAAACTGTACCTCATACTCGTACTCTTCAATCCTCTCTGCATCTGCTGTGGTGTTCGAGAGGTACTCCGGACATTCATAAAACTCATGTTCCATGGTGTGGATGGAGTGGCAGCTAGAGAGAAGAAGAGGTAGAGTGTTTATGGTCATTAATATATGTGCCGGTTACCTCTTTGCTTCATGGCAGCATCTGAGGGGTCCTATATTTCAGTTAAGCCTGGCCAATGGAGGATTATTGAAAGCAGCACACAAAAGGTGTATAATTTCATATTCTGGACAGTTACTGTTACCAACTATTGAAAGTTATTATTTTATATCACATTTCTTAATAATGGTTTTCATTTCACCACAAAACTCCAAACAAGCAATTTGGTCATCAACCAGCGCCCTCATAAAAGCGTGACCTCTGCAAAATTGTCACAATGTAACAGCCTCTCTATAATCACTGACCACGACTAGCATATTAGTAACTTTATGGGACAAAATGATTTCATTTGCTGCCAAGCGAAGCCCTGTAAACAGCCACAGAATGGATGTAGCATCAGAATGCCTGCTCTATCAGCCCATTGGCTTTTAATCGCCCAGCAAAAGTTCCCATTACAGAAAATGGATGTAGCACACCGAAGCAATTATTACATGCGCGTTTGGCTCTGCATAATGATATCAGAGTACTTAGCGTTCCTGGGGGTTTCCAAACTGTGATACGGCTGCTTAATAGCTACTAGGAAATGGAAGAAAACGGCAGTGAAACCTCCGTTAAGATTCAGATTCATTTGGGGCAGGAAGAAAATAATTTCCTAGCTGTGGTTAGAGGAAGGATTTCCATCCCGTTTGTTTCGTCTCAGTGTGTGACGTTAACACTCTTTTACCTTTCAGTAGATAGCGGGACTTAAGCTACAACTATCCCAAGTGCTTGCCCTCACCTGTCAGACAGCAGGAAGGGACAGATGTCAGGGACGGGTGGGGTAGCAGGCCGAAGTTTGGCCAATGCCATAATGTGCTCAAAGGTGATGTCTGTTTGCGTGCAGACATCGACCACACACACATCCTGGGGCAAGCTGCTGCCGTTGTGTACAACAGCCGCCGCGGCTCTTGTTGGGGTACGCCGGAGAACCTGGACGACGATAGGGTCTCGCCTGATGGCCTCCACCACTGCCTCATCATGTTCAACCTTCGCCAAGCCATTCACCTGCGGGAAAACAGAGAGCAAAGGGTTTCATGGAGTTTTGTACTGTGTCACTGAGAAACTTGCCAATTAATGTACCGTCTATGAGAAAGAAAAAAGAACTCTTGTATTTAAAATCCCGGTTTTTTGTTGTTAATCCAAGATCAATCTGACTGGCATGCATGCTCTTTTCAGCAGCAACTTGTGTCACATTCACACCTGGAAATATCAGTACCTCTACAACACTGCTCAGTTAGCACTAATAGCTTCCAATAAAGCAACTACCACATGAGTTAAGTGCTTTTATAAAGGGCACTTTGCCTGTAATCCTTGATGCCGAGAGCACCTTACATACAGCGCCCCCCCCCCCTTTTTTTAACAACCCAGTACATTTTCCCAGCAGGTTTAGACATTTTAACTGTTGACCAGATATTCAAAAATGTGCTAACCTTTAGGCAGCTAGTAAATTTATAGAGGCTATACTAGAGAGTATAGAGAGTGCTTTTCAGAAAACTCCCAAAAGCATGCGTTAATGGGCTGTTCTGCCTCATGTTCTTCTGCAAATCAGTCTAACTCAGATGCATTATTTACATTGAATCCCTACCATTAAGCCCATTAGATGCAGAATAATAATAATGATTTAGGCAAATGAGCAAAATGGAGCAAGTAGACCTCGCCCCACTGGGAGCACAGTTTTAGCAAGTAGCACTTACTTAAATCACAAGGTCAAAGAATGGGAACAGGTATGCTGGTGGAAGATGTCACACAGACAGATGTCAGCGTGAAGCAGAAGTAAAATGCTTACCAAACTTAATGATTTCTAGCCTGACAGGTGGGAATTTGTTGCTTTTGTTGGCCAGGCAAAGTAAGCACCGCTATTGTCTGAGTGTGAGCACTGAGAATTCTTTTTAAAGAAATTTATAACAAATTATTGATTTTCAGTTGATGTAGTTGCAGATCTGCTGAACCATTTTGTGCTTTTGCTCAGAAGTGTACAATCATAATTTGGTTTTAAAACTTATTTTGCTCCTTCAAATCAGTATTGAATGGATTGAATGGATTGAAATTTTATCAGAACAATAGAGTTTATTTTTTGTTTTTGATCCAATCATCAAGTGATCGTGTCTGCAGTAAAAAGATGCACTCTAAAATAAACCAAAGCAATTAATCACAGAAGGAAAGAATGTTCCTCCAGCTGATGGTGCTAGTATAGCACAGTCAAAGTGCCTTCTTACTACAACCTTCATATAGTGCTTTTTGTCTAACATTTACACACACACTCTCAGCTGGATCGGGGCAACACTGGGTTCAGTTTCTTGCCCAAGGACACTTGGACACATGGACTGGAGGACATTCTGATTGGTAGATGACCTGCTCTACCACCTGAACCACAGCTGTACCCGATCCAATCTAGCACCTACAGTTTCTGGATATTCTTTTTCCTGTACATATTTATTTACTGACCTCAGTGTCACCTTGACACTTTATTTCACCCAATTAACCTACAGGATTTTTACCAGCGCTGACATTTACCATTGGTCAAGCAACCTACCCTCTGGGAAGTGCTCATTAACAGCATTCTGTCCCTCTGTTTTTGTCCTACTGGCTTTTGCCATTATGTTGCACTCATATGTGACATATTTGCTGGCATTTTTAAGACCAATACAAGCTCATCAGTACACACCGCTACCTGGCAGCTGCACTCTTAACAGAAATCAAGCCTGTAACTGAAATGTCCCAGTTTACTCTGTTTATACTCATCTTAAAGAACGTGTAGAGAAAGTTTCATCACATATTTAAGTTGTAATGAGGTCCAGATGGGCACATTAATCTCCAATCAGTGGGGATGCTCTGTAAGGCAGAAACTATTTGTTCGGGTACACCTGCCGGCGTGTTTACCTGCTGTTGTCCCTCTATTCAATCTGCCTGTTGAGGAGATAAATGGGCGCAGATTAATAGCCAGCAGATGTGACAAAGACCGGGGATAATGACTCAGAACGTGTAGGTTTTATGTGTGTGTGTGTGTGTGTAAGTGTTTGTGTATCACACATTTTGAAGATCATATACATTGAATTTATCGCTTTTGGGATAATTAAACCACAAATGAGGCAATAAAGAGCAATAAAGAGCAGCAGACAAGTCAGAGAAGTTTTTTAAAGCTTTGAGACAATTGAGATGTGGATCGTTCAAATTTTCTGAGTCACAAAATGTATTTATGTATTTGCCGCTCCCTGCTGTTGATGTATTATTTTTTACTTGTGCGGAGTTAAGTTTCATTAAGTCACAGCATCTACCTTTTTATCTGTATGTGTGTGGGGGTGTGAATAAGCATATAAAGGAGCAATGCATCCAAGAGCAGTAGATATGTTAAGACATATATAGGTGTGCGGATCCCATCAATATGAAGCAGTAATTCCATTTTGATGACAAGATCCCTTTCTCATTACTCAAGCGTGCTCCTGTAACCAAGGTGACAAAGAGACAATATTACCACATTGCATCATCCACATGACCCACAGAAGCTCCAAGAGAATGCTAAAAATAGCATCAGTTCAAGGAGGCCCATGGGGACAGCTGTAATGAACCAACAATCTAAGCACAGCCTTCATATACTTCTCAAGTTAAAGGTTATCATTGCCAATAAAAAGAGTTCCCACTAGACCTAAACTAAAGCTTCTTTTCTGCCCAAACATTCTTTCCTAAAGGTCGAGGTTCAAAGTGGTCTGATGCACTTGGAGTGGAATGAATTTTATATACTGTAGTTTATATGTGTGTTTCTTTAGGTCTTCAGCACAGTGTGGGCACAGCATTGAGCTATGTCCTTTAGTGAAAATGTAATTAGCTTGTTATTGCACCACTTTGTAGTTCTGCTTCAGGTTTTCCATGTTTTTAACCTTTGTTTTATAAAGACAGACGTGGTGACGTGGTGCATTAACCTGCTGGAGCAGCCATCGGAACATGTATACTGTGTGGTCATAAAGGGATGGACATTGTCAGCAACAATACTCAGGTAGGCTGTGGTGGGCCCAAAGTGTGCCAAGAAAATATCCCCCACACTATTATATCACCAGTA
>VUQK01013609.1:48727-73218 GCA_015106715.1 Bujurquina vittata | reverse complement strand
TAAATCTAAATAAAAATATTTTTTATATTTAAATAATAATAATGGTTATTTTTTTTTTTTTTTTTACTGTCCTTGTTTTTTACAGATTTTCTGCTTCTTAAAACATCTGTTAAACATTTTTTTCTTTAAGTTAGCAGCAAATGAGATGTGTTAGATCCCTGAGTGTTTTCTTCTGGAAGAAAACAGGCAGAAGCTACCCCCCTGACCTTTTCTCCCAAACAAACCTCTTTTCAGCTGCTTGATAACAAGTTATTATCCAATATGGCAGCTTTCTAAAAGCTAGTGAAAAGTGGCAAAGGGTCTGTACTGGGGAGTTATTAAGCTGGAGTATGGACTCTTAAGGAGTGCTATAGAGTGTCCTTCAACCTCCAAGTGTTTTCTTATGAAACCACACAGCTTCAAATTCAGTTTGGGTCTCGTCTTCTGTGGTTATTATGGAAAAGGAAATATTTCGCTGGTCTACTTCTGAAGCTAGCTGAGAGGTGATATAAATCAAACTTCTAAAAATGCATTACTGTCACACACTCGCTTCATTTTTATCATCATGGACCATGCCTTCATTTATGTCATTAGAATTTAATAACACGGGTAAAGTATAGGCCTTCCTTTAATCTGACAAAATTGCAGATGAAAATACGTGTTGGTGCAGAAATAAATACACTTGGTTTTAATGGAGCTGTCACCACTAATAGCTGTAAGTACATTGTGTGTATAAAGGTATTCCACAGTACTGTGTGTCTGGTGCAGAGGATGATGGGGTAATGTCCCCTATAAGCACTGCAGAGGAGCAGCATTTTTTCAATAATGCAGCTTATAGAGAATGCACAGCCATTTGTTTGGGATCATTGTTTGCTCTATATGTGTTGCAGACAATTGAGCCAGCAAACCTCCTCCTTAAATTTACAGTGTTTGTTAATAGGGTTATAGAAAGGGAGCAAAGGGAGAGAAAGGGGGAGAGTGCTAATAGGAAAAACATCAAATACAGGGGGAGTTTCATCTCTTGTGTCTCCACTTGATTAGTTTAACAGCTCCTTTGATCTTTTGCTGTGATTGAAGTGTTTAAGTGGAACATGGGGGGCAATGGCAGAACCAGAGAGCAGGCGCCAAGTAATGCAGCACCAAATGCCTATGAGGCACAACATCTTAATGTCAGGGGGAAATTAAAACACTTTTCCATTACCAAGGCCCTTGAATCTTAATTCATTTGTCCACACACAATACAAAGTAGGTGACAAGGTCAGTAAATACTCATTGAATAAGATGTGAATGTTGACCTTTGAGAGCAGGTAGAAATGAGAATAATTTCAATATATATATATATGAGAGGGAGAGTTCACCTGCAGTTTGGGAAGTGAATTAAGCCTTTGTACTGAGTGGCAGGTTCCACATTGATTGCAGCAACATTCAGCAACTTTGCACGCTCACGTCCACAAAATGCTTCTTTTTTTTTTTTGCTTTTTGAATTACAACCTCAGCTTTTATAAATCGTGCAAATATCAGTGGGAGCACACTTGAGTTTATCAGTCTGGTTGCTCTGTTGTGTTGTTCGGGTGAAACGAACAAAAGTGGTACAATTATAATAATTATTAGACATTTCTTTGGAAAATGCCTAATAAACTGAAGCTGTGCCTAATTATGTTTACAGATTCATCCCAGACATTTCTGCAATGTTCACGAGGACACTGTCAGCTGCAAGCTGCAGGAAACTCTAAAGACAAGTCCTGCAAGGTTTGGTCTATAAAAGAAAGCAAAAAACAAATAAAATCTTTAAGAAGAAAAAAAAACAAGAAAAACTCCAGAGCATCAAAGGCCTGCTGTCTTGCATCAAGAGGTTGCTTGTTAGTTACCGTAGCATGCAATATTAGCAAGCCTAGTCTGAACACAGAGGGGAATTGATGCTAGTGCTTCTAGACTAGCTTCCCAACAAGTAAACTTACTAGCAACCTTACGGGACCTTTGAGATTTTGTGCACAGCAAAAGCTGAACTTAAACGGTATTTTCTTCCGGACCATTGGTTGCTGCTGTATTATTAAAGTGTACGTCTCTGTGCTCCTGCACTATGGCTGTCTATCAGGCTGTGCATTTGTTTGGTTTCCACTCCAAGTGGCTGCTGTCCTTCAGTCACTTGCAGCCTTGCATGAATGCAGCTTTTCCTGGCTATTCTGCTTTGCAATGTGGTGTTTGCCAAGGCCAGCCAATTGGGTTGACATAACAATCTTTCAGTTTGGTTTACTGTGCCACAGATTACGCTAACAAAGCCTTCTCTTCAGCCCATTCGAGGCCTTTCTTTCCATCTCCATGTCTTTGTTCTGCTTCTCTTCTTCTTTGCTTGATTTTTTCTTTCTTTTTTTAATGGGCCTTGTTGTTGTTGTCTTCTTCGAGTTAAGCCAATCACTTGGTTTTAATACACCACAGCAGTTTTCCAGGACCAACTCAGAAGCATCTGGAGTAAGTACTCCTCGTCTTCTCCCTGGAAACAGCCCTGAAAGAAGTCCTTCAGGGCTGTTTCCTGTGCAGGCAGTGCCAAAATAGCCTGACAGCTCCTGCAGTGGAAATTGCCCTATATGTCACCAAGTCATGCAACATTTTTATGCCCTTTGTGTCTTTGAATGTATATACTGACTGCGTGTCAGTTTTGTCTGCTAAAATAAAAAATATCCAGACAAATTCCTCGTAGCAAGTCCTAGCATTACATGAGAAAAACAATATGTAAATATGATTAGATATCTTATTGTACCTACACATGTGTAGCTGCTTAGTTTACACACTGGGAGAGCTAAGCAGAGGTTTTTGCTGATTAGTATACTCCACTTTTAAAGCTGCAAAGGAAAGGGATTTTAGGATGACAACAAGCCAGTAATTGTAATGCTGTCACAGAAAACAGTTTTGGCTGGGGTTAGTGGAGTGTAAACTTCCCCCTAAATCCAATCCAAAGAGCATGCCACAGCTGTTAACAGTCCTTTAAGGACCCACTTTGGAAAAGAGGAGAAATATGTTTTGATATTCAAGGCTGTGCTGCAATTTTTGTTTTTAACATAACAATATCGCAGTGACTATTTTTGAGCCGGTAGAACACCAGAACAAATGTGGTGAAGGACACTTTATTTAATGAGTTCAGTCAAAATCAGTTGTGTCATTGCATATTTGTCTCCCAGCCAGTGATTAGCCGTCACCTTTGTAAACCCTGTCATCGTCTGCAGCTTTAAGAGGCATAAGCTTGAGGTATCTCTGAGACACACTTCACAGCACAATTTGGTACCTGTAATGTTATGTCAATACTACCGGACACAAGACAGATGCTGTTATTATTTTGTCATTTCAACTTTTTTGCACCAGTTGGGGAACCTCAGCGATCCCGTTGCCCTGCGCCAGAACGTCAACTAATGACCGGACAGTCGGAAAAGAGCAGCAAATCTGTTACCACTGACAGAAAGCAGTGATGGATTTGAGAGTGAACGTCCACAAAACAGCTCGCTGCAGACAGTCTTAAAGGTGTACTGACACAGTGTCAACACAATGTATTACTGCAGCTATAACTGCGAGAAAAAATATTGGAACTGAATTTAAGGATTTTTAAAATCAAACCTATAATAAAGAAAATATTCTTTTCATCAGTAGGCCCGCCGCGGCTTTCATTTGAAGATGAAGACACTGTTTATTGATATTTTGTCAGTGTATCATGTTTAAATTAAAGGAATAAAAGCATACGTTACTCTTTTCTTATCATGTAACTATTTTTAGTAGACTCCCTTTTCTTGAACTTGTCCTGTTGTCTTACACATAGAAAGAAAACATTCTAGTCCCTGTAGGAATGGATTTGATTTTATCTGTCACCTGGCTATTGGAAAATTAAATGGCTTTAAGGGCTGCAACCTTTGCTTCCACTCAGACCTCAACTGTACTGTACATTTCCAACATGAACCTCTCATTAGGCAACAATATGGCTCTCATTTTTTATTAATGACCTTGGCATATGAATTGAATGTTCCACTAATAATAATAATAATAATAGTACTAGTAGTAGGAGGATTTTTTTTTTTGCTATGGTACTTTTCAAAATAACAAGATAAAAATATAAATGTACTTGTGTAAGTTCAAAGAATTTATAAATATTGACAGAAAGGAAATAAGACGAGTAGCATAATTCAAAAAAGAAAACAGTGGCTATATTTATTAGGAATTGTTTTTCTAGCTTATTGCTACCTCAACCTAAGGCATTTGTTAAAACACACCTAAAGTAGTAAAGTTGCAGTTCTTTGTATGTTTTTAGGATCAAAGCAAACATCTATTCACTAAACTCTATAACAGTGTGAAAACCATGACTGAAATCACCTTTTTAAGCTCCAGTACAGATGTGTGATTTAAGGTCCTATGCCGTATATGCACCAAGAATATGTTGGGTTTATACTGTTATTTATTGTGACTGAGGAAAGATTTGGTTTGCCTATTTAAGTGTTTTTCCTTTTGTGATGATTAGATAGAGGCATATAGGAAGCATGCAGTTGTCCTTGCCTTTCATAACAGAAATTCCTGATGCTTTTTCTCTCAGGAAACTCACTTATTTACCGTACATAAGAAGATGATTCACCATCAGTGATAAATGGTCCCAGGTGCATAATACATTTATAACAGCGGCGTCAACATCTGGCTTTTTTTCCTGGAGTTTTTGTTTGTTTGTTTGTTTGTTTTTGCTTTGTTATTTTTTTACATTTTGAAGTTCTCGTTAAGCGTATTGTCTGCACTAGCACACGCATCAGCTCAGGAGAGATAATCCACTGATTCTTGTTAGAACTCCAATCACTCCAATTACATGTGCTCCAAAGTGACTTTTCCCAGTCATCCGGCCAGGGATTTCTTTAGCCATCAATTAGAAACGTCGCTTCTAATCTGAGCCGGCTTCCCAGACACTGGTCATTTCCCATTAGAGTCATTTTCCCCAGGATCCCATGGAGCGATAGACATCTCCGCAGCTCAATAGAGGAGACGTGGAGGAGACCATAATTAAAGAGGTGGCATTTACTCTCAGTCAGACCCTCTCAGAGATCTGAATCTGCAATTACCTTCCAGAAAATAGCATTGTCAGGACAGGACCCACGTTAATAATGGCCCCCATCTCTGGGGCAGGGTACAGAATGCAATCATTTCCACTGAAGCCGCGCTTTGATTGTTTATCGCTTTACCCAGGGTTATCAGCCACTCTACTGTAGCGAATGTACACAGAAGGAAATAATCCTGTGGGCCACAAGAAGGGCTATTCAAGTATTTTGCTGAGTGGTGACTGCACTCATAAAGGGTAACTTTTAAAACCATACTCATAAAGGCTGTAGTATCATGGATAGGATTCACCATCCGGCCGTCTCCCTAAGTCTCACTATCTATGAACATATATCACCCCCTCTATTTTCGCACACACTTTCTATCTCATTCACACATGCTGCAAGTGCACAGGCTCCCTCACGCCTCTACCAGTCCGTGCCTGACTTTCCAGATACTTTGTCAAGTGCATAAGGACCATTTGCACAGAAGGCAATTAAAAGCTTTACTGGTTTCTGCAGGCAGAAGGGTAGTTTGGGGGCCCCAGTCTACACATGAGCCAGCACCTTATTAGAGAGGGCTGGCTTTGTGCAGCAAAATGGCTCCAGTAATTTATACCAAATAGACTGCAGGTAGGGTATGAGAGCCAAGAGGAACGCATCTGCATTAATCAATATGAAATTATCCTGGACGTAATTTGTGGAGGGCAGCCATGCACCTGCTTAGAAATGTGATTGGGGAAGCCTGCAGATAAATAAGTGACTAAACACTGCTGAAAATCTTGTGGCTGGAACAAGAGAAGAGATCCAAAATCCAATTCAATTGTCTATCAAATCCCAAGAAAAAAGAAAAATGAAGAGTAAAACTAACGAATGTAAAAGCCCTTTGAAAACAGTGACTTTTTGAGGCGTGCTGGGTGCTTCAGACAATAAGTCATAAAGCTTTATATGAGCTCAGTAACGCACCTGTAGAATATTTGATGTGAAGCTCAGGAAAATGCGACTTCTAGACGAGTATCCCTGAACAAATGCAAATGTGTGGGGAGATGACTGTCAAGGGTTGTAAGGAAATAAATCTATTAGCATGGTTCCAGAGATAAGAGTGTCCTTAAAATGACCATATGCAAAGGTAGTGATAATGAGGATGTGCAGCGGATTTTCACATTTGCATATCTTCTAATCAATCCACTTCCAATCTGCTTGTTCGTGTAAAGGCCAAGATCACTGTGTCAAGATTTTTGATTCAATCTTTTGTTTACTCGGTGTCTGTTTTTTAAGTAAGTTGGGCACCTTACTTAGTGAGACTGCACCTTTTCTTTGTCCCAAACATACTCGCTTTTTCCTTTCTTCTGATACACTCCTCCATGACGGGTTCCCAATGTCGTTAGTGTCAGTAAATAGAGGAAAAACTGGGAACAATCTGGAGTTGGTCTAGCTCTTCTTTGGCAGCTGGTGACCTTCCTGGTCTGTATGCTCCATGACTCTTCAGCCTCTTTTTTTTCAGTTTTCAGACAGCCCGGCTCTCTTTATCACTCTCCGGGATCAGCAATTGCTCACCGACAGTCTCTCAGTAATGCATCCATGCTGGGTATCTCTTCAGAGCACGGCTATGTGCTTTGCAAATGCAACATACAAGGAGTGAATACAAGTGAGAGGAAAATGTGGAGGGGGAAGGGTGGGGTAGAGGTGGTTGGAGGGAGTTCATAGCATTTCAAGTACCAGCCTGAAGAGGAGTATTTTAAGCCTTGACGGGAAGGCAAGATTTTAAAATTTGCCTTCTTCTAATTTTTATTAAAGAAGAGCAACAGGAAAACACAAAGTGAGAGAGATTTAGAGGCATCGTAGATTGCTGTGCCACCATGATGGTAGCATTTTAGTAACGGTTTCTATGCAATGATAGCTCCATCAGCATGATTAAAAAATTCAAGTACGAGAAGAAAATGTCCTTTCGGTAAAATTGAATGCTCCCGGGAGCAAAGAAGAATTAAAGACAGTAGCGCATAAGCTTTTATATTGGACGTGATGACACAGACTATAACCTTGAGAAACAAGATCTTCATTTGCATATAACAAAACAACAGGTTGTGTCGAATTTTACTATCTTTCATTGACTCAAAAGGGGCTTACCAATTATGCAGAGTGAAATACTGAAAACATTTAGAGCCCTTCCTGTGATGCATGGCTCATAAGCATAGTACCACAGGCTTAATTGGTTGAATTCTTCTCTTGGCAGACAAGGAACTGTACCCCCAAGCATAGATAAAAGGATTCTAAACTCTCTTTTGTGGAGCAAAGAGATGAAAGGGCAGAGAAGACAGGAGCTTGTCAGAAAGAAGCCGGTTCCAGCCGCCTGTTAGTGTGCAGGTGTAGCAGACCAGAAGAACGACAGGTTATCATCAGCTCCCTGCTTGAGAAATGAGACGCCTCGTCATCAAATCATGATGTCTTATTTCTCCCTTGACTCTCGCACCCAGACAGCCTCACTTCCGACACGGCAGACGGCGGTGCTGTTTACAAGTACGAGATGCGCACTGTACAGAGGCGTCCGCTCAAATTTAGCTCCTTCGTTTCGCCACGGTTACCTAACAAAAAAGAGAGAGAAGGAGAGAAAGAAAAAGTCTCAATTTTTAAAGCTGTGACTTATGTTGTCTTATGTTGTTTAGCAGTTAGAAATAACTCCTGTTTACTAAAATCTAAATAAAATGTTGAACCAAAAGGTTTTTTTCACTGTTGAGTGATACTGAAATAGTTTCCACTGCTTCAGATGCTTAAAACAATGGTGCTACAATTCAAGCTTTCATACATGTGGCCTCAAATGAAAGGAAGCATTTAGATTTGGTAGTCAACCACCATTATACTGTTCTACACTGAAGTTACTGCCTTTTGAGTGTCTCTGGAGCTAAAGTGCGGTAAAACTGAGCTTTTAATTTGCACCATTTGAATCCATGCCTGCTATAAGAATGGCTAATCAGATGAAATTGTGTTCCTCCATTTGAGAAGCACGCACACACATGCACAAACAAGCAAGAACGCTCAACTAGTGCAATACAAAATCAGCTTGTCAAGTTATCATATTAGATTTGTTCTCTCTAATCAAGTGAAAGATGAAAGAATGTGGCTGAAAAGTGTTAATATCACATCTAATAACTGTAATACTTTTTCAAGAATGTCTAAGTTCATTTGATAATCAAACTAGAATAAAAAAAGGTGCGTTTTGGTTAAATTAGTGCCTCATTTCCATATCAAGCGGGGCTATTAATAACATGGAGCCAGTGTGCAATTTCTCTCAGTGCTCCATGGGAAATGAGCTATGAAGAATAGCAATAATTGTCAATGGACATCTTTGCAACAAAGCATCTGCTTCATGCAACATAATCAGCCCTGTCAAAATTCTGAAAGGCCTCAAACACTGAGATAGAAAACATGGAAAGCACTTAATTAAGAAGAACGAAAATGGAAACAAGTGTAATTTAATCTTGTTTGGAGTTTCATTACACTCACACTCTTGCACTCCCCTCACAGTTAATTTTCTGCCAACTCTGGTGTTACACTCTAGTGTTATAACACTGGTGATACTTGGCTCATCAAAAATTTGCAAATGGGGTTTTGAATCTGCCAGAATTTTTTGTTTTGTTTTGTTTTATGCATAATTCATTGCTGTTAAACAAATCCTATTGTCTGTCAACTGAAAAGCTCAGTTATGAAAATGGAACCAAACCTAGTTTTAAAAAAATGGTTTTCAGAGGTATTAGTAACACTTTACAATCACCCTCATTAATAAACTGTAAATACATAATTAAATTTTAGTAAATAGTTACTTTATTGTTAACAATGAAATAGTCATTTGTAATGTTTACTAATCATTGTGAATCAAATAATATATAGTACTCTATTTGTTTCTGTCATATAAAATTATTCCTTTATGACTTTAAAATGATCTAAATTCTTGTATGATTGGTTACAGACAATAACAGTACCATGATATATTTACACATCACGTTTTACATACTAAATTATTTGTTAATGATCAGTGACACTGTCTTCATTCCCAGGGTATCATATACTGCCAATTTATCAAAGCTGCTGGGGTCTCAGAGACGCGCACAAATTGTCCTTTGGCATCTGTGCTGAGACGCATGTCACAGCAGTCGTGACAAGCATCTCATTCCCGATTCTTCACATGAAGTCACATATTTTAACTCTGTGCCCATATTTCTCCTGAATCTAACCAAGTATGTTGGTTCCAAAACCTATCACAAAAAAAAAGAAAAGAAAAGTAAAAAACACCCATATCAGGGTCTACAGGTCACCTTTCAATAACTATCCAGATAATGTTCTTAAATTCATATTTTATCATTAACCACTTATTAGCATTATATCACTTCATTATTTCATTCTTTTACAGTAATCAAACGCTGCAAGTGAACCTGTGAACCCTCGCCAAGTTTTCTGCATTAATTACTTATTAAATGTAGTCTAATCCTCATCTTGTTGACAGTCATAGACACACACACACACACACACACACACACAGTGATCATTTGCAGTCCTAGCTGGAAAAAGTAGTAAAGTTATGTGTTAATGAATTCTTCAGTAGCTACTTAGAGTCAGGTGTGTTCTTTAGGAAATGGGATTTGAAGTTTTGACTGTACGCACATGTATGTGTGTGTGTGTGTGTGTGTGCGCGCACGTGCACGCACCTATAAATAAAGGCATATACCAACAAATTCTTGTCAATAAAGGTTGGTTGAAGTGGACCAAAGATTAAACACAGCAACTTTCACAGAACCTTCCAATAAGCTATGGAGCTGTACAAATCTGGAAAAGGCTTGTGTGTTCATCTGTCGTCAGTGTGATGAGCCTCCTAAAAATAGAGGAAATTTAGGATTGTCCCTCAGGAGTGTTTGCCCTTTAAAGGTTAAATTAAGAGCACAACATATGCAAAGACATTGCACAAAACCATTTAAACCTCAACCCAGCTGTGAAGTATGGTGAAGGAAGCTCCGTGGTTCGGGGCTACCATGGGGCCTGGAGGCCTTGCGGTCATTGGGAGAACAAAGAATTTCAAACTCTGTCAAGAACATTTACATGAGAATGTCCAGGCAGCAGTCCCTTACATGAAACACAAAGCTCACAAGTGACAAAACGGTTCAAAATGAAGAAAATTTGTATTTTGTAATTACCAAGTTGGGATCCCGAAATTAACAAAATTAATATGTTTTGGCATGAACAGAAATGAGCTATTTAGTCTAGCTCCACAAGTTCAAGAGTTAACCTATCTTTCCCAGCTTGCGCTGTCAGTGTTCAATGAAGACATAAAGAGCACAGCATCTGTGTTATTAGTTTAGTCAGACTGTGTTTATGTATAATTGCTACTTATGTAAAGATCATGCCAAGTAACAGTATGGCTGTTAGTGCCGCTGATTCCAAAAATCTTTGCAAACTTTTTTCTCACAAGTATAAGTACAGCAGACTAATTTATAGCTAGCTTTAAACATAAATGCACAAGTTGAATATGAGCACCAAGTGGAATGATTTTGTGAGTTGCAGTTTTTCAGATCTCAGTCAAATTTATACACACACTGATGAGATGCAGCGAGATTTAATGAATGTTGTATATTAACTGAAAATATGGTGACCTTGTCAGAGAGTGAGTTCTAACTGTATTAGAAATATATTTTAAATATAAATATATTTTCCTTGTGACATTGTATTGTACACTCACTGCAGTGTTACTGAGATTAAAAGAGCTATGTGCACCGTTGGTGGGAAAAAATGGATTACAGTGGATCAAGCTCATAATGAATGAAGTTACTAAGAAATGTGTGCACGGATTAGACAGCCAGCCCATGTATGAAATCTGCTGCAGGCTACTACAAGACAAAAGCATCAACTTGGACTTCAATTGCCTTGCTATTATTCATTTTACATAAAAAGATTATATAATTTTTAATGGTGGATGCCAGAATTCTGTTAGTCATTGTGGTATCATTAATGGCTTTTTATTTGCTATAAACAGTTAGATTGAGCAGCAATTAAATGCCATAGTAGAAAGAATTTCTGCCTCAAATTTATAGTTAATTTAACACTTATCAGGTAATCACAGAACACAAAAATCATCACAGAATTGATTTCTCTTAACTATCATGCTAAATGTTGTAGCTGAAATATATTAATATGCCATATGCATTTCAGTGTAATCATTTTGGGTAATAGATGTGAGATAATCGTAATAATTTAATACAACTCTGATATCCTACATAAAATTTTGATGCACTCTAAAGTAAAGTATAGAACATCTTTGGCAAAAAATGATGGTCTCTGTGTAAGAAAAGACAAATTTTCCACTTTACATATTTTTCATGAAATAATCCGTCAGTTCTCTGTCAGCCAGTATGATTAGTTTGGGAAGGTGACTTGAGGTTATACGGTACACAAAGTTAAGGACAGTCTAAAGAATTGTTGGTATTATTTCAATGAGATGAGACTAGATGATGATCCTACAAGACCATATTCAAATGAAAAAACAAACAGCCAGTCAAGGGCGCTACAGATTTGAAGCTTATTTATTCTTTGAGTTGATTAAAACACCAGCAGGAAGTAATGATTCTACTCTTCCTAATAATCAACAGATAATGCTACAGGTAATACATGTACACCACTCAAATGTTTGGACACTCTTTCATATGAATAGATGTGTTTGTAGCTGTCTGTTCTTTAGGAAAAATGACATTACATGCTTTTCTAATGTCAAAATTGTGTGCCAAGATTAACCACATGAAAGTCTGGCAAAGGATGGAAAATTTTAATAAGTAAGTAAATATTTATTGAATTTTTAACTTTCAGTTTATCGACGGCTACCCACCAGCTTCTAGAACTCAGGAGCAGACTGGTGCAAAAAGAAGTCTGAAAGAAATTCAGTTGCTTGATCTATGGATAACTCTTGCAACTATTGGTACCAATGTGCATGCAGCTATAACGAGAAAGAGACTGCAAAAATATGATCTGCATGGAAGGCCGTCTCAGGAAAGGTTGTGCTGTCTGCAATGGACAGAAAAAAAAAGTCTTTCAACAAACAAGAGAACATACACTATATTGCCAAAAGTATTCACTCACCCATCCAAATCATTGGATTATTTTCAATAATTCAGGTGTTCCAATCACTTCCATGGCCAGAGGCTTATAAAACCAAGGACTTATGCATGCAGACTGCTTCTACAAACATATGTGAAAGAATGGGTCGCACTCAGGAGCTCCGTGAATTCAAGCCTGTTATCGTGATAGGATGCCACCTGTGCAACAAGTCCAGTCATGAAATGTCCTTGCTACTTAATATTTCAGTCAACTGTTAGTGGTATTATAACAAACTGGAAGCGATTGGGAGCAACAGCAAGTCCGCCACAAAGTGGTGGGCCACATAAAAATAATAGAGTGGGTCTGAGGTGCATAGTGTACAGAGGCTGCCAAATTTCTGCAGAGTCGCTGACTGTAGAGTTACAAAGTACATGTGGCCTCCAGATTAGCTCAAGAACCATGTGTAGAGAGCTTCGTTTAGTACTCATTGTTGGCACTCTCACTTTGTTGTTTAGGTACTGTAGATTGTATTTTTCATGCTGCTGTTGGATAATAATTTCCCTTGCAGGATCAATAAAGTACCTATCTATCTATCTATCTATCTATCTATCTATCTATCTATCTATCTATCTATCTATCTATCTATCTATCTATCTATCTATCTATCTAGAGCAGTGATGATGTGTTCTCTGGTGTGACAAATCATGCTTCTCCAGCTGGCAATCCAATGGATCAGTCTGGTTTTGGCTGTTGCCAGGAGAATGGTACTTGCTTGACTGCATTGTGCCGAGTGTGAAGTGGTGGAGGGAGTATGTGGGGTTGTTTTTTAGGAGTTGGGCTTGACCGCTTAGTTCCAGTGAACAGAACTCTTAATGCTTCAGCATAGCACAACATTTTGGACAGTTTCATGCCCCAATCTTTGCAGGAACAATTTGGAGATGGCCTCTTCCTGTTCCAACAGTGTACAAAGCAAGGCCCATAAAGACATGAGTGAGTTTATGTGGAAGAATTTTACTGGCCTGCGCTGAGTGACCTCCTGACCTCAACACCTTAAAACACCTTTGGGATGAATTAGAGCAGAGACTTAGAGCCATACCTTCTTGTACAACATCACTGTCTGACCACACAAATGCGCTTCTGGAAGAATGATCAGAAATTCTCATAAACAACTCCTAAACCTTGTGGAAAGCCTTCCCAGAAGAGTTGAAGCTGTTATAGCTGCAAAGGGTAGGGGGACATCCGATTAAACCCTATGGTTGGTATGGGATGTCACTCCAATTTATAGGTGCATGAAGGAAGAAAGCAAATACTTTGGGCAATATAGTGTATATGAGGTAACGGCTGAGCCTTTCATGATGATATGCGCTGGAGTGTCTGATCAAACATAGCTGTTTGGTCACAGTGAGCCTCAAATATGTCCAAAAAGAGCCATCGGTTTCATTGTGACGTTTTTTTGTTTTGTTTTGTTTTGTTTATTTTTTATTCTTATTCTTAGATAACCATTACAGACCAAAATACAATACAGCCTCCTGGCATGTTTTGCTTAGCAAACGGTGTAAAAGATGAAAATTGCTACATGAATATTTTCTTGAGATCTATTGATTTATTTGATCAACTACTATAACTACTAATCTTTCCATATCCATCTAATGAATATTTGAATGTTCTTATGTACGTTATTACATAGATTAAAATCAAATTAGAAGAAATGCTGGATCCTTGGGCTTTTCTGCAATCTCTATTGTTCAGTATTATCACTTTATTTCCAAGGCAGTCAGGAAAAAAAGTATGTGACTAATGTCAAAATCAATTTTTCTCTCGCCACCATGTTCTGATAAGGTCACTGGGCCTCATCTTGGAACTGTAGCCTTTTTTCTCCTGCTCAAAAGTTCTGTCTATATCAGTCTCCATCACTCAAGGCATTGAATACTTGTCAGTAATAATATCACTGATAACTTGAGAATTTTTTTAATTAGAAAAGTACTCAAGATTGGCAGTAGAGGACTGCTATAGTCATTGTTCAAGGGTACATTATTGCAAAGGCCTATTCATACATGATAGATACATTAATATAGCAGATATGACAGAGATTAAACAGGTACTCATTCTGAAGCCCAACATGCAGAGAATACAATCAATATTACTTATTTTCTTTATTCAACCAGACAAAATATTAAGATTATTAACCTTGTTTACAATTCCAACCCATTGGCAACATGTACACATACTGTAGGATGTCTTTTACAGGATGTCAATAGAATAGGAATACATTAGTGTGGCACAGGCCACACTATGGCCTGTGCCTTATAAAAGGTGGATGTTGAAACCTAGAAACAGTCTCATTAGTAAAAGACTGTTTTTTGAAGTGAAGCATGAGGGTGTGATGAATTCAATGCTTTTTCTGTGGTTGTACTTTTTCCTGATCATGCTGTTCTAACTTAGTCAGAGTCAGAATGCTGGAAGACTTTGAAATTAGCAGAGGGATGGAACATTGGGTGAGATCAAGTTTCAACACAGGCTATACATAAACTAGGCAAAGGACAGAAAACACGACAAAATGAAGAAATGAGCTTTTAATTATTTATTTTTAACTGAAAATTGGAATGCACTATGTGCACACATTGTGCGCCATACCCATTAACTCGCAGTCAGGGTTATTAGAAGTCTAACACACCAATACAATGAAATTATTATTCTTGAGCTTTTCTATTCTTGAATTGTTGGACTATGTTGCCTGTGGCCACACTCTGTAAAGCCTGTTTCGCTGCCCTTAAATTAAACTGATTTAAATGCTCGATAAGAATCGTCTCTTCAGCTGTGATCTTATCATCCATCCCTTCCACTTCAAAATGGGTCAGTGTATCATCGCTGTGATATTAAAGACATTTGATGTGGGCTGCAAAATGTGACATTTCACTGCTGTGTTTACAGTATATTTGACTAAAACCCAACTTGTTCAGATATTTAGGTGTTTTTCTCATTATACAGTGCAAACATTCAAAGACTGTACCATATTTGCCTGTGAATCGAGACTGGTGCAAGAAGGCCACTTATTGCTCATTCTGTAGAATAGCGTCCATCCATCTGAAAGGGAATTAGTTATCACGGGTCTGCAGGGAGTCTTTATAGAGTTCTGTTTCAGAGAATGGCCTACCAGAAGCTGCTTTGTGTTTGCTAAATGAGCAACATCAGAAGAAGAAAGAAGAAACAATGAGAAGACGCAGTGGGAAGTTTCATCTATGGTGTAAATACATTAGATTTCTTTTTTTAAATGTTTTTCCTGCTTCTCTGGCCTATGATGTTGGGCTACTATAATAGCCTGACGCACACATTGTTTGCAGGTGGTCTCATGTTGCATGTCAATGAATACATTAATTCTCTTGCTTCAAAATACACTTCTTACAAGAAGCAAACCCACATGAACCTAAACTCTAATAAATCTAAGTACACCCCGTGTATTATCGGTAAAATGTTGCAAGAAAAAGTCCCATCTCAGTGTGATAGTTAGCACACCAATATAGAAAAAATTGTTTACTCTGACAGTATCGCTAAAAGTGATTACATGTGTTATTTTCTCCTTAAGATTAACCACATGAACAAGGCTATAAAAGAATCTGTGAACAGCCAGCCTTTTCAATTTCAGCTTGTGATGCTGCAAAATGGCTGCACATTTTTGATAACTGCCTCAGCATTGGGCTGCTGAACCCTAGCAGACACATCATTACAATAGTAGCTAGAAGGTATAAGAGAAACCATATTACTTGCATGGCCATACTTGTATTGCTCTTGATCAGGACCATTACCACCTGGCCAGGATCACTATAGTGCTGACTGTATAGTGGCAGTGATCTCATTAAGAGCTGGCATTATCAATGCAAGTTAAATACTGAAAGAAATGATGAGACCCAGTGTCAAGAAGCTAAGTAGAAACTTTACAGCACACAGTCACAGAAGAGCTTTTAAAGAACAACAAAACAAAAAACAAATCTTTTTTTTTCTTTTCCTAAAATTGTACTGGGGTGTACTTCATTTTGTTGTAGGGGTATTCTGTATAATCTTGATTTGTATTTCACCAGCAAAAACAAACCTATCCATCCATGCTCTTCCCGGTTGTGGAGGGGTTGGAGCCTATCCCAGCTGTCATAAGGTGAGAGGCAGGGTACACCCTGTACAGGTCACCAGTCTGTCACAGGGCTAACACAGAGAGACAGACAACCATATATGCACACATTCACCACTATGGGCAATTTAGAATCACCAATTGAATCATATTTAACTAATAGACTCCAATTTGTTCTTGTAAATGGGAAGTCTTCTTTACACACTAAGGTTAATTATGCTCTAGGACCAATTTTATTTACATTACACATGCTTCCCTTAGGCAGTATTATTAGTAAGCGTTGCATACATTTTCATTGTTATGCAGGTGATACCCAGGTTTATCTATCCATGAAGTCAGATGACACACATCAATTAGTTAAACTGCAGGAATGACGTAACGGCCTGGATGACCTCTAATTTCCTGCTTATAAATTCCGATAAAACAGAATTTCTTCTGCTCGGCCCCACAAATCTAAAAAACTTGGTGTTGAACCATATACTTACTCTGGATGGCATTTCCTTTGTCTTCAGTAACATCTTGAGAAATCTTTGAGTCATTTTTGACCAGGATATGTCCCTCAATGCACATATTAAACTTATATAGGACCTCATAGTACTGTATCACCCCAATAGAGCACTTTACTCTCAGAAAGGTGGCTTACTTGTGGTTCCTAGGATAATTAAGAGTAGAATGGGAGGCAGAGCCTTCAGCTTTCAGAACCCTCTTCTGTGGAACCAGCTCCCAATTTGGATTCAGAAGACAGACTCCCTCTCTATTTTTAAGATTAGGCTTAAAACTTTTCTTTATGATAAAGCTTATAGTTAGGGCTGGATCAGGTGATCCTGAACCATTCCTTAGTTATGCTGCAATAGGCCTAGGTTGCTGGGAAGTTTCTATGATGCAATGAGTGTTTCTTTTCATTCACCTCTTTTTACTCTGCTCTCTGCATTATTATTAATCTCTGACTACCTTCCACATCATGTCTTTTTTCCTGTCTCTCTCCTCAGCCCCAACCGGTTGCGGCAGATGACTGCCCCTCCCTGAGCCTGGTTCTGCCAGAGGTTTCTTCCTGTTAAAAGGGTGTTTTTCCTTTCCACTGTTGCCAAGTGCTTGCTCATATAGGGGGTCATTTGGACTGTTGGGTTTTCTTTGTAATTATTGTAGGGTCTTTACCTTACAATATAAAATGCCTTGAGGCGACTGTTTGTTGTGATTTGGTGCTGTATAAACAAGATTGAATTGAAATTAATTAACCTAATCCCACTAACTGCATGTATTTATGGGAGGAAGCCAGAATACCTGGAGAAAACCCACACAAACACGGGGAGAACATGCAAACTCCACATAGAAAGGCTCAGGCCAAGGTGGATTCAAACCCAGCTGTGAGGCAACAGTACTAACCAACACACCACTGTGCTGCCCCAAAACAAACCTACTGCTAAAATTTCTCCAAAAGGATGTGAGAACCTGTCTAACATCCAGCCGTTCTGCACCTCTTAGTTGATTTTATGCAAATTTCAAAATATGAGCACACAATCCTTTCCTAAAGTTACCAAGTCGAGTCAGTTTATTTATGTAGCACATTTTAAAACAACACAGGCTGACCCACAGTGCTTTTTACAAGTACACATATTTTTAATAATGTCTGGTGTCTCAAAATAGTAAAGAGCCATATTTATGTATGTGTGTTTGAGTGTAATCTTATTGCCTGAACAGCCTAATCAATAGGCCAATCTAGTGTCCACTAGTAAACACTGCTCGTTTTTAAGGTCAGAGTGTAGCTGAAAAGGAAAATGTATTATTATTATTATTATTATTATTATTATTATTATTATTATTATTATTATTATTATTATTATTATTATTATTATTATTATTATTATTATTATAGCTGAAATGGAGGAAGTCATGATGATAGTCTGTGGACATTATAAATATTTCGCGCGTGCGCAGTAGCTATATTGTATAGCCATTGAAGCTATCCCAGCCAGCTAGACAAATGTAAGCTAGCAGAGATATAAATTAGACAAAGAAACCTTGTAAAGAGACTGAATGAAAAAGAGTTCAAAGTGACGGACGGTGAAAGGAGCAGGTGTAACACAAAGCTTTATGCGTTATTCGATATATGTGGGAGTATGAAATTGAGAGGTACGCCTTCACCACGTCTTTTTAAACTTTTTGCCAGCAGCCAGTGTAGAGATTAGCTTTGGCTAGCCGCTTGTTAGCCGATGTTGTTTTCCCACCAGCAGGCTGAACCAAAGCGCTTCGTTAGTTAGCATCCTGTCTCAGGGATCAGTGAAGGCCCTTTTGTTTTATGCCGGCTAATGCGGGGTTTAAACAACACAGCACCGAGTCAACTTGAGGTATCTTTAGTTAGTTTGTGTTGCAGATAAGAAGTAACATAACTGATGTGAGTGTGTTGGGAAACATGCGAACAGATTTATTGCTAACATGTTGTGTGCTAGCTGATGAGTATTCGCCGTATTTGCGGTCTAAATGCTAAAGTGAAGTTAAGCTTGCTAATGAAAAGGTTAGCTACATGCGCATTGAACCTAAAATCGATAAATTTGCTAAATCTGATGCTTCCCCTTTTATGGCTGATCTTATTTTAACGAGTTTATTGTTAAATGACGACATGTGGTGAAGCGGCGTTGGTGATGGTTTAGAAATTGGTATTGACACTTAAGCTAACATTGAGCTATTGCCTTATTTGCTAGATTTATTATTTTATTTCATACTAACTTACTGGTAGTCGCATCCGCTAAGATTTGGAATAACATGTGGGGTAAGGCACGCTGTGAGGATCAGTACAACTACAGTGGTATAACTTTTAGCTAATGCAAACCAGCTAGTTGAATGTTAGTCCGCATAGCATCATCTGTGTTGTGTTAGAGGCGAGGTAGCACAACTCCAGCTAATGTGTTGGTCAAACAAAGTTGCAGGTGAATCTTAAGTGTAACTCACTGACCTGTGAACCAAACAGCTACTTAAAGGATGTGGTGAACGATGTAAAGTTGCTACATTTTCGTAAACATTTATCAAAATACTGAGAGTTTAAATTGCCCATCGAAGCCACCAATATGCTTTCGTAAGTGCTGCACTCAGTTTTTAATAACGTGGCATTCGTGACTGATTTTAAAGCCATAATTTTCTTATGGTTTCCTTTTACTGACAGGTATATTTTGATAAATGTGACGGGTTTGATTTGTTCTGAGTCTTCTAGATGCTTCAGTGGTACTGGGGCTCTTCAGTTACTATTAGATAGGTTGATCAGGTCCATGTTTAAGGCCTAATGTTTTTCTTTTTTTTTTCCTAGCATGTAACTTGAAGATGAGGTCATGAAGGATCCTGTGATAACCTAAAAACACCCATCTGTGCACATTTCAACCATTCAAGAGGTGATTAGTAAGGCTTTGGCTTAATTGCTCTTGCTGTTTATGCCAGTAGGCTCAAATGTGTGTACTTGATTGTGTGGGTTCGATTTGATTACTTGTAGCACTTTCACCTCAGCCTCAAAATTATTTTATGATATTTCAAGAAAATGTACTTTAATGATATTAGAAAAGGAAAAATACTGAATGTTTTATTGATGCTTGTAGGCAGCAGCATTTTTAAGTGTAAGTAAATGAAGGGAATTTTCCATCCTGTTTTTCCAGCGAGCTACTGTCACTGATGACACACTTCCTAATTTGAAGTGACTGTTGAAACAAGGCAGCACTTTAGTGCAATGGTAGTGACCCAATTCAAATAATTCAAATGTAAGCACAAAAGCAGCCTGGGTAGTTTTCCCTGGAAATTTTGAGTCAAAGTATAAAATAACTGCTTCACACATTAATTTAACAATAGCTAAAGTAATTTAACCTTGTAGTTGCACAGTACTGCCACTGAATAAAACTAAAAATTTTCTACCTGGGATGTTGTATCATGGGTTGAGCTTTTTAACTAGTTGCTTAAACCCCTGTTTTTCATTTATGTAACTGCATCAGTAATTTTCAGCCACTGCTTGCTCTCTTCCTGTCTTATGGAGTGCAGCTAGCGAGCGCTCCAGTGATGCTCGGTGGAGTCATTTGCTGTTTCAGCCTTTAGCTGTACAATTGTTCTTGCATATTTTGTGGAATACCATGTTTTGTTGGAAGTTGTTGTAATAGTTCCGTTTTTAGTTACTAAATTGTCATTGGAGGCACATGTCAGCCTCAGACATGCCTGGGTTTGTCTCATCAGGATATGACATTTTTATATCACATAAAACTTAATATATAATTTGTAGTGGTATTATGGTGCATGATATGGTTATGATTGACTTTTGGTTCTTAACAAAATGTTCTTTTGGGGTGATAAAACTGCATAATGTTTTACAGTGTGGCCAGTGTGGATGAGCAAAGTTAGCACACACAATGCAGGAGCAAAAGAACATGTAGAGATTTTAGTTAAAACAGTTATGCAAAGCTTCAGTTTGCTTTATCGATATGCTGTGTAGTAAAACATGGGACTGGTGACAAGATCAGCTTGTCAGAATCTCAGAATTTGAATATTTTGGGTCTTAAACTGAATATCGAAGATAGATAAAATGAAAGCAAATTTTTGTATCGCACGTGGCAGAAAAGAGGCACAAAAAGATAATTAATCCCAGGAAACATAGCTAGTGGAAGTGCCATCTTTTGTCTACTTTGAAATCTTCTCAATTTTGAGTTTTTTTTTTTTTTTAATTTTTGCTGAAAGCTGTATAAACTAAGGTAACGTTTTGTAA
Organism: Bujurquina vittata; assembly: GCA_015106715.1. Lineage (NCBI taxonomy): Eukaryota > Metazoa > Chordata > Actinopteri > Cichliformes > Cichlidae > Bujurquina > Bujurquina vittata. The sequence goes on along the minus strand of VUQK01013609.1, from coordinate 52,262 downwards.
TATTTGCTAATTGTCTAAACATCTGCAACATTCTGGACCAGTTTCATTCTTTTTTAATAAGTTACTCTGGGGAAGCTTGATAAGGATTCAGAGGGCTTAAATATGAACTTAAATGTTCTTACGTTTTAAAAGTGATTCAGCTTTGGTAAATATGAGATGTTTCCTTTAAGGTTTGATATACCCTATGTGTTACATACCTCAAGATGGTGTCCAAACATTAGACATGCGGCTCAGCTAAACTGTAAATCCTGCTTCAGCTTAAGCTGTTCTGAATCAGCCAACATTGTTTTGATCCTTTTTTTCCTAGCCATGACTGCTGAAAGCTAACATTTTGCTTTATCTATTTATTTATTTTTTTGGCTGTTTTCATTGAATTTTTTTGCTTTTGTCATATTTGCAATAAATCAAACCAAATATAGCTTTGCCCAAGTTTTTGGGATTTGTTATTAAAAGGCCTTTTAACTGGTGACAATAAAGTATCAGGTACTTTTTACATAAGACTACAGGGAATGCAATTCACTATATACCAGGATGGTTTCATTTTCATTTACTCATGTTTAAAATATTTGGACAAACTAATTCATATTAATTTAGGTCAGATTACACAATTTAAACAATTTGTAAAAAAAAAATAACCCAAACTGAACTTAATGCTGTTAATTAATTCAAAAATACGTGTTGCTGATTGTTTTCTTGTAATATTAGTGCTTTAAGGACGTGAGTGAGTGGTACCACAGAGCCAGCGATGTCACGGGTTCCCACCCCTCCTCCTCCTGGGGAGATGTCAAGTGGACCTGTGGCAGAAAGCTGGTGTTACACACAGGTATGGGCACAAATTCACTTTGTATTCTGTTCTGCACATATTAATGATAGAACTGGTCTCGTTTTATATAATTATATTTAAAGTCTCTCATGTAGTCACTGGCTGTAATGGAAAATGCAGTTACATCTACTACAGGTCACTAAATTCTGGGGGCAGCAAATTAATTTACTGTCTTAAAAAAATTCTGTATTACTCTGTGACAATATTCTGTTTTATTTATTTATTTATTTATTTTTCTATTTCCCATATCAGGGATGAGAATTTGATATATAGCCTGCCACTTGCACCTTTTCATCAAAGTGGCTATGCACCCTCTTTGTATTGCATAATAAAAGTCAACTTGTTGCTTGTAACGTGAAGCTGCAGCAGTAAGAAATGCTTATTTACAGTGTGTGGTGTATATACCCAGTACCAGTTTGGACATACCTTTTCATTCAACGTGTTTTTTTTTTCTGCAGTTTAAATTAATATTTAAGTCATCCAGATTATGAAGGAACACAAGAAACCATGCAGTAAACTTAAAAGTGTTACATAAACCAAAATATTTTAGATTCTTCAAAGTAGGCACCTATTGGTTTGATTACAGCTTTGTACACTCTTGGCATTCTTTCAATCAGCTTCATGAGGTAATCACGTGAAATGGTTTTCCAATGGCCTTGATGGAGTTCCCAGAGGTGCTGAGTACTTGTTGGCTGCTTTGCCTTCACTCTGCAGTCCAACTCATCTGAAACGATCTCAATTTGATCAGGAGATTGTGGAGGCCAGGTCATCTGACGCAACACTCCATCACCCTCTTTCTTGGTCGGATAGCCCTTACATAGCCTGGAGGTGTGCTTGGGGTCACTGTCCTGTTGAAAAATAAATGTTGGTCCCACTATTTCAAATCAGTTGTGATAGCATATTGCTGCAGACTACACATGTAGTAACCATCTGCTCATCTTTTCTGCATCTTACAAAGACCTGTTGTTTGGAACCAGAAATCTCAAATTTGAACACAAGACCAAAGGATAGATTTCAGCTGGTCTAATATTCATTCCTTGTGTTCTTTGGCCCAAGCCATTCTCTTCCTCTTGTTCTTTTCTTTAATGCAATTCAACCATAAAGTCCAGATTTGCGCAGTCTTCTCTGAACAGTTGATGTTAAGATGCGTGTGCTACTTGAACTGTCAAGTATTTAGGTGGGCTCTTATCTGGGGGTACTGTTAACTTGTTGTTTCTGGGGCTGGTAACTGATGAACTTATCCTGTGCAATCAGAGGTAACTCGTGGTCTTCCTTTCTTGGTGTGGTCCTGTTGAAAGCCAGTTTCATCATAATATTTGAGCTTTGTGACTGCACTTGAGGATACTTTCCAAAGTTTTTGAAAATGTTCCTATTGACTGACCTTCATTTCTTAAAGTAATGATGGACTGTCCGTTTTCTTTACTTAGATGAGTAGTTCTTGCTATAATATGGATTAGAACATTACTTGAATAGGGCTATTCGCTGTATACCAACTCTACCTTTTCACAACACAACTGATGGTCTCAAACATATTAAAAGTGCAAGAAATTAACTCTTGACAAGGTATGGCTGTTAACTGAAAGCCATTGCAGGTGACTGCCTCATAAAGCCTCATCTAAGCAAGAGATGCCTGCTTTGAAGAATCTAATATATAAAAGATTCTAGTTTAACATTTTTTGTTTACTAAATTCCATATGCATTTCTTCATAGTTTGGATGACTTGAGCATTAATCTACAATGCAGACAGTTTTTAAAAAATTAATAAACACTGAATTAGTTCTGTCTAAATTTTACTGAAACTGTAAATATTGCAGTACTTTTGTAAGTGGGTCACAGATTTGATCACCTTTTGTGTTATCGCATTATAATGAGTGACTTGACAGGCATTTAAAATAATTAGATCACCTTCATTGCCACTTTAATTGTAGATTATTTTTGTGTTTTAAAATTATTTTGCTGTACTTCCCAAATTTTATTTTCCTCAATATGTTGTTGATCTTTGTAGAGCGGACTGTTTGGTATGTCATGTTGGGGAAAGCACAGCTGTTAAATGACAGTAATGATGGTTCCATTCAGTACAGTAATTCAGCATGCACAGCATTAGGATTGTGACAATGAAGCAGCCATTAAGTTTATAATTTACACCTGTTTTTATTTTCCTGCTGAGACACTGACCACATTATCAGAATTTAGTGTGGGACTATATTATTTTCAGCTTCAGGTTTGATGGTTCTGCATTTTTCTTCTCCTTCTTCAAGGTCAAAGTTGTGAAGTTTTCCTACATGTGGACCATAAACAACTTTAGTTTTTGCAGAGAGGAAATGGGAGAAGTGTTGAAGAGCTCAACCTTCTCTTCTGGCCCTAATGACAAAATGAAATGGTTAGTACTCAAGATAACCCTTTTACTGCTGCTTGATTTTTTTTCCTCTTGGTTTCTGTGGCCATGAAAATCACTGATGTCTTGAGTAGCTTTTAGAGTTTTGGAACTGTAAACATATTCCGTTTGTAGAATGTCGTCAAACACGGATGTCAATGAAAAAATATGTATGTTTTGTTTTGGTATAAGGTTTCTGCACATAAGTGATAATTGCACACAGCTATTCAAAACAAGAAAATTGTGCATAAAGGCTCATCATACTCATCTTTTTTTTGGGGGGGGGGTGAAAGCAATGAAAGCAGTACTGTTCTCTCCAGTTTGAAAGATAAATGATG